>JALPQI010000013.1:0-11200 GCA_025490895.1 Thaumatotibia leucotreta | reverse complement strand
AATTTGGATTTAGAAAAGTGAACTCACGCCACATTATTACATTTAATATGAATTATTGGTATAAATATTTATACAGGTGTTAACCTCTAGTCGCCCAGAGACCTATAAAAAGGTCTCCTGAAACAAAAGAAATTTTACTCTATTTCCTATTCCTACAATGTCAATCCAAATTTCAATTTTGAACGCGACTGTACCATACAAATCACCAATCGTAAAATAGCCACGGGGTTTACTGGTTTATTCCATACTTTTTTGTCACTTGTAACCCTTTAACCTTATATAAAACAATGGGTTTAATTTAGGGTCCACAAAGCCCAGTTATTTTTAAATGGGCTTTACCGGTTTTAACAGGTTATTTCATACGAATCATTACCATTGTATTTCCTAGTAACATTGAAAAAGTTCAAACCAATAACCATTACAAACTTGCCGCCTTTTTCGATGTCGGAAATTGTTACCCAAACTGTATAACGATACATGATACAACCACATAAGGTAACAAGATTACTCAAAACTTTGTTTCTAAATTAACGACACGTAACAAATGATCAAATAAAACGTTCCTCGCAAATAAAATCGCTATTACCCGCACTGGCCACTTTCTCTGCAATATAGCGATATGCTTTGATATTTCGATTTTCAATTTCATTGTTGCGCAACTGGCAGTTTTTAATGAGAACACTGCCTTACAATCGAATGTTGTTCTATTATGTTTAGAAAATGATGCGAATGATTATCTTCTTTAATCGTACGCCACAATAAGTATGTACCTAAATATGTAACAAACATACAAGTACAGTCAAGTGCAAAAATATGTATCGAAAGAATCATCTTATAAATATTTTACGACGTTCTTATAAAGGTGCATTTAGACCAAACGAGCATTCGCTCATTCTATCCCCCACTCTACGAAATTCGTTACACTAAACGTGATTCGTCGAAATTCGTGGATTTCATAGATTGGGGGATAGAATGAGCGAATGCTCGTTTGGTCTAAATGTACCTTTAGTATTACACAGAATTAAAGTGCACTGGGACACATTTTTGAGCATTTTTATACACACCTCATTTTGCCTTTGACTGTACCCATAATAGGTAAAATTAAGATCAGATAAACAAGCATTTAATTTTCGAATCCGAAAGGCTTTCGTTGCTTGATAAGTTTTTATAATAAAGTTTCATAAAGTTAAAAACCTTACACAAAAAGCAGAAGTTATAGTTTCATAGTTTTTCACCCAGTTCATTGCTCTTGAAGGTGTCGACCAGTTTTGATAGTGATCAGCCAACTATTGTCAGGCCTGAGCCATGAGTCATTCGACGAAATATTTTTTATCAGATAATCTCAGTCATAAAACCTACCTACAACATTATAACTGCAAATAAAATCTGTAAAACTTTATATAGGTAATTATCGTTCCGCGTCGTCCTCGTTTTAGTACAACACAAATAGACATTCAGTTTTAAATACAAAATAGTACATTACGACACAAGTGCGAAAAACATGAAATTCGAAACGAATGGCGATGTTTTAAAACACGACTGAAGGGAGTGTTTTCCATCGACACGAGATACGAATTTCCTTTTTGCACGTGTATCGTACAGGTGCGTTCAAACCAAAAGAGCATTCGCTATTCTAATCCCCCACTCTACGAAATTCGATCGTTACACAAAACGTGATTGGTTGATTTCGTAGAACGGGGGGTAGAACAGCGAATGCTCTATTGGTTTGAACGCACCTTACGACGTCATTTAGTACAGATGACCCTCCGAAGTTTTGGACCTAACGTAAAATGAGCCACTTCACTCACACTAGCGCCTAAAAAAGGCTCCATCTGTACTAAAAAAATATTTTAAAATTTTATTAAAAAGTAAACTTTACAATTACCATAAGGTTTAAGGAGATAATTATGTTTAGTGACAAAGTGGAATGTTTTACTAAATAGGCTCACATTTTATTTCAATTAAATACCTACTCTGAAATTTACATTACTTCACTTCAAGTAAAGTATATTTAAACACAGGTGCAAGTCATTTACGTTAAATCATTGTTATAATCCAAGGTAAGCTTTTCCTTACTTCGACTATTGACTCAAACCAACCGTGACCAAATTTTCAGTGTCACTGTTTTGTATCCTTGTCTTTACTTATCTTGAATAAACCAACATTATTTATGTTTTTTGCTCCATAGTGTTACACCCTTATTTTATCTTCGATCTAGATACGTTTTTGATTCGGTAACCAAATATTTATGACCAAATTATACGTCGAACCATATTGTGGAACGTTATTTTCTTTGCAATTAGTCGTAAATCGTGAAACGTAATTTTCAGCCGATTACTTATTATTAGTAAATAAATCTAGTTAATATTGCCAGGCAGTATTATGCCGATAATTTATAAAAGAAAGTGCGATATGTGGTAAGGTTGTGTAACTGGATTAATTACGTAAGTATAAATAGGAAATTATTAATCATAAATAAAACCTACTATTAAACTAGGTACTTATACATATCAAAACTACTTTAGTTATTCATGGTTTATCCGTAAATCACTTTCCATCGTGCCAATCTCGCGTCACGCCAGGCATCCCAGCCTTGAGATCGCTCGTCGCGGTATAAAGGTGCCAGTGGGCTTAGCATTAGCACATTAGCGCGTCAGTATCTAGCGGCAAGAAGACTAGACTGCCCGTCCCTCTTTTATTACATAGTTTAAAAAAGACGGGAAAACTATTTCACCGCGAGCTCGCATCGCGCCAATTATGTCCTACGCTTACTGAAGTTTACTAGGTATTCAGCCCTGTATACTACTTACCACTCTACTTTAATAATCTAGGGAGGAAACTGAGGAATAAATGAGTAACGACTACCGGTATTTCCTCTTTACACGTGTGTGAATTAACAAGATATGATTACAAACTGTAACAAAGTTGATATAACCGAGATCTTGTTACATTCTCATGTTAATTGAGTAATAGTATTTTATAATATAGTAGAAGAGCTGTTTGCAGTGATGGCAATATAACTGTTGTAAATAATGATGGTATATTCTAAGTGAACATGGATAAGACGAAAATCATGTCGAATTCCCATGTAGCACCAACTCCCGTAATAATCGGAGACTTTACACTCGAAGTTGTAGACGAATATATATACCTAGGGCAAACTATTCAGTTAGGTAGGTCCAACTTCGAGAAAGAGGTCAATCGTCGAATCCGACTCGGTTGGGCAGCGTTCGGGAAGCTACGACACATATTTTCGTCCAATATTCCGCAGTGTTTGAAGACGAAAGTCTTTAATCAGTGTGTGTTGCCAGTGATGACATACGGTACTGAAACGTGGCCGCTTACAATGGGTCTCATAAGAAGGCTCAAAGTCACCCAAAGGGCAATGGAGAGGGCTATGCTAGGAGTCTCTCTGCGTGATCGGATTAAAAAATGAGACCATCCGCAGCAGAACCAAAGTAACCGAAATAGCTCTCCGAATCGCTAAACTGAAGTGGCAGTGGGCGGGGCACATTGCGCGTAGAACCGATGGCCGTTGGGGCGGGAAGGTTCTTGAGTGGCGGCCACGTACCGGAAGGCGTAGCGTAGGTAGGCCCCCCACAAGGTGGACCGATGACCTGGTGAAGGTCGCAGGAGTCCGCTGGATGCGGGTGGCGCAGGACCGGTCATTGTGGCAATCTTTGGGGGAGGCCTATGTTCAGCAGTGGACGTCTTTCGGCTGATATGATGATGATGATGATGATATTCTAAGTGCTTATTAAATCGTTAATGAAAATGAATACAAATTAAGAGTGTCAGTTTATACTAACGTTTTCAAATAATTTCGTGTGTTGATTAGAACAACATAACTTGATGTGGAACTTCTTTCTTTTTGATTCAACATCGAATTCATTTTCGTATGAAATTTTGACATTTGGGTCGTTTGCAGAAAAAGTGTACCTTTTAATTTTTTTGCGATCATGGACTGTAATACATCATTTTACTCGGCATCGTGCGTACATTTCAGTTATGAAACAAAAAAAATGTCCCTAATGTCACGAAAATAAGTATGTAAATTGAGATTACTCTGTTTAGTTACTCCCATTCTAAATGTATGAAACGAAATGTAACGAAACTGATAAAAAAAATCTCAAATTTGTTACAGAATTTTTCATACCTTTAGTATGGGAGTAACTAAACTGAGAAATCTCTATTTACATACTTATTTTCGTGACATTAAAAGGTACACTTTTTCTGCAAATGACCCATTTACCGTCGTTTGTCAAACTGTCTAAATACGAAAAAATCTCTCTCACCACCAAGGAGCCAATGTCAAGTTCAAAGTGAGCTATCGATACGTTAAAATGTAGATACATGCTAATTGAGACGAAAACGGTACGCCATGCCAAATCTGTGGCTCAGCGGTCTGTCTTCATGACTACGAGCGAGCGTATTGCCTCATCACGGCCAGTGTAAGGATATACGCCATTAGCCCGAATACGCATCGATTTCGACGAAATGAGAGCTCATACATACACTGGCTTTCTTTGGCTAATGGCCGAGAGATAACGTTCCAGGAGTTGCATTGATTTGTAGGTTAATTGGCCTTCTTGTTTCTAAAATCATTCAGTGGTAAAAGCTTGTAAGTAATGAGCATAAAACAACCATTTTCAATTACTCGTATAATTCCCGTTAATGTAAATTAATTAAGGACTATCTCACTAGAATGAATGTATTCGTAGTTTAGTTCGATTGCAAGCCGAGTTCAAGAACGTACGTATAGCTGATTAATTCAAGTGTTAATATGCTATGAATGATTTATTACTTTTGATTTAAAGATGTATACCTACCTATAGATGCTTTAGTTACCTCAGTAGGCTTAGCACATGATTAGTGCGACAGTATGTCGCCGCGAGATACCTTATCAATCCCTCTTGTATTCATATAGTTAGTACAAGATGGAAAATCTATCATGCTGCGACACACTGCGATATCAATCATATGCTAAGCATACAGGTTCGTAAGTTATAGTTAGTAAATAACATAAGGTTTTTTTTTCAGAAAATTATAAAATCATATATTCAAACAAGAACCTTAAACAATCTAAGAAATAATAAATCAATAATAATAAACACTTCATGCTATGAGTCTCTATGCTAGGAGTCTCTCTGCGTGATCGGATTAAAAATGAGACCATCCGCAGCAGAACCAAAGTAACCGAAATAGCTCTCCGAATCGCTAAACTGAAGTGGCAGTGGGCGGGGCACATTGCGCGTAGAACCGATGGCCGTTGGGGCGGGAAGGTTCTTGAGTGGCGGCCACGTACCGGAAGGCGTAGCGTGGGTAGGCCCCCCACAAGGTGGACCGATGACCTGGTGAAGGTCGCAGGAGTCCGCTGGATGCGGGTGGCGCAGGACCGGTCATTGTGGCAATCTTTGGGGGAGGCCTATGTTCAGCAGTGGACGTCTTTCGGCTGATATGATGATGATGATGATGAAACACTTCATACTAAACTAAATATAAAACTAATACTTAATTAATAGGCTTAGGACTTTTCATAGCATATCGTGGTTCTAAAATCCTTAGAGCCGCTATGTGTAAAATTTTCGAAGTCAAAGTCAAAGTATATTGTAATATTAAATATAATGATTTAAACCTATTGTCACATCGTTACTGAGTTAATTTTAATCGAACGTAATTAATTTTAAAAATCAAACTTGATTTCATAAATATTGTTTACGAAATTAATTATATCAGAAACCATTAAAAATGAAACAATTAGGTTCAAGACAAACTAGAAAAAGCCAAATTTCGAATGTCATCGAAATCACGGTTCTGATTAACTATGAAAATAACACGAAAGAACAAAAATACAGTATCTTTCGTGTAAAATACTTTTTTTTTGCATTATTTTATTGAATTATGATATTTATGATACTCCGAATGTATTGGCTCTGGTACAAACACATGACTTTTCATTTTGCTCAGACTAAATCTCAATATCAGTTGAATAAAGAGTTAAAATTATGATAAAATACTTATAAATTCGAATCATTAATCTATGCTCTATGTAACGTCAACGTGAAGTGCACTCTATTTACTTCAAAGGTAACGTCAGTTTTGTTTTTTGTTCGGAAGTTACATGTAATTTATACGAAAGATTCGAAACTTTCGAGAAGAACAACATGATACTTTCGCCATTTTCATCGCTATTTCCGATCTAAGACTTTTTCTACTTTGTCTTGAACCTAATTGTCTCATTTTTTTATGGTTTCTGATATAACTAATTTCGTAAACACTATTTATGAAATCAAGTTCGATTTTTAAAATTAATTACGTTCGATTAAAATTAACTCAGTAACGATGTGACAGTAGCTATAAATCATTATATTTAATATTACAATATACTTTGACTTTGACTTCGAAAGTTTTACACATAGCGGCTCTAAGGATTTTAGAACCACGATATGCTATGAAAAGTCCTAAGCCTATTAATTAAATATCAAAAAGATTTCCCCCCTTCGGCATAGTGCCCAAAACGCTGGCAGCATTCCCTCGCTGAATCGCTATGCTGATTCGTTGAGCGAGGAAGCTGCCAGCCCTTTTATCCCCGGTACACTCTACGAGCCTTTTTGCTAAATCATTATATAGTTTTCTAGCGTTGGAACCCCACGAGCCTAGAGTCTCGACACCGAATGGTACAAAAATGTATTCGGTGCCGAGACCACTGTATTTCAATATTTTTCGGCTTTCCGCCTCCTCCGCAGCTGCACCTGCACGACTACTGGTCCCATGGAGGTGGGAAGGGGCCAATGTGTCTATTTTTCAGAATACACCAATACTAATTTGACATAAACATTACTTAAATTTAGGCATGTATTACTAAGGAAGACTTTTATATACGATACTGTTAGCCAATTCGAATCTGACAAAATTACGTTAGAAAATGACCTAACTTACAAAAAAACACGCAGCAATTAATTGAAAACTGCTCGCAATGCAATAAAAGTTACAATACGCACGTCTAAAGAAATCGTTTTGCAATGCAATTTAAAACGTTAACAAGTAATTTGACGGTTATCGAATTCCACTGCCTACGCATCTTCAATTAAGTAATATCAAATTAGATCACGAAATACGTAGATACAATTATCACTGTACATTCAATTAGCAGTATACATATTTAATTTATACATTGCAATGCTTAAAAGCGACATGAAATATCGTGGTTTTTATCTGATTACACATACATACAAAACTATTAAAAATTTCGTCAAGATAAGTACGTGTCTTAGCTTGAATATTAAAATTTTATGTGCCTCTTTATAAGGCTCATCAATTATCAAATTAAACGACTGATTGTCCAGTATAAGATAAGTGAAACAAAATCAAAATATTGTAATAGGGTTATTTTTTTCTTTACAAGATAATCTAAGTCACGCAATCGACCAAATACCTATTAAAGCTAATTACAGACCAGTAGTTATTATTGGAGTTTTAAGTGAAGCAAATAAATCTTTTTTTGGAAGGTATGTTTGGTAAGTTGTTTTTAAAAAGAAGAAAAGAATCCTATTACAATATTTAATAAAATAAACTTATTTGTTTCGCAAAAAAATGTCAGTGAAACTTAAATCAATAATGCGATACACCCAACGGTAATTCCAGTCGTTCCGCCCAATCGACTCCACTGTTCCGACTCCGCTACAAGAAGTAGGCAATGTTTCTATTTAGACGACAAAGATAAAATATGTACACGATGCCCACCCTATTAGAATTGGATAAGGTCCAAAACTGTTCACTTATTATTGACGTCTATGTTCACGTTGAACAATAGCTCGCCTTGACCTTAGTTTTGTTTTCTTACTTGTCAAGATATCGCTGCATTTTTAAAAGCTATTTTAGAATGTAACCGAACGTGTGATGCAACTAAAAAAGGGCCGCTGGCATTAAATATTAGGGGATTTGATTGGGATAGATGATAGGGGAATTGAATTGATATGAATGTCATTGAATTCCTAGACAAAATATCAAATGTATAAATTTAATATCTTCCCAAATTACTACGAAAAAATATTATTACCATGTTATAGTGTTAACATAAACGTTTAATGTAGATATTGTGTATTAAGTGCCAACCTTCCGCTTATGTCTGGTTTACCTCGGAAAAAAATATTAAAAGCATCAACCTCTGTTAAACTGCATATAGAGTTATTCAGATAACGTGCGAGTTAAGCTAAAAAAACACTTATTAAATCTAAATCCAAATTTGCTCAAAGTTCGTCTGCAAATCTCCACTTTTTAACCGACTTCAAAAAAAGGAGGAGGTTCTCAATTCGACTGAATTTTTTTTTTTTTTTTTTGTGGTATGTATGTTACCTGATATCTCCGAGAATAGTGAACCGATTCTAAAATTTCTTTTTGTGATCGAACGTGTATTACCCCGAGATGGTCCCATTGGCACCAAGTTGGGGTCTGATGATGGGATCCTGGAGAAATCGAGGGATCTCTTCAAATGTTATAGGTACATGTATGGCGCTTTTGGTAATTTTCATTAATTTACAAGAATTTGCATTCAGAAAGTAGGATTTGAGGAAACCAATGATGGAAACAAATCGGGAATCTTGGAGAAACCGGTTGAAGTCGGTTTTTTTTTAATTTTTAATTTGGTGATTATCCTAAAAAGGATTAAGACCTATTAAGTTCTAGTGAACAAAAGTTGGGTTTGAAGTGTGACTGACCATTAATTTATGAAAGTTTGATGACTGGCAGCAGCGTCATCATGGTGGACACATACCGATCGCCAACCCGTTTGCCAAGCATGGCGATTATGGGCATTTATATCCTAAAGCGTTACGTTATCCGATACGCATAGTTAAAAAGACAGGCCTACGTCCAGGTGGGTTATGATGGTCACAAGTTTATCATGCTACGCTACGCGTCTCTTTCGCACTCGCATACTTGTTAGAACGTGACGGCAATAACGACAAACGATTAAACACTGGACCATCATAAGCCTATAGCTGTGGGCTAAGAGAGGCTGATGACGTGACGAGAACAAAAATTGGCCCAGCAAAACCTGTCATTGGCCAATTGTCACGTCCAAGTGTTCACATGACCTCTAAAAGCGAAAGAAGCAAGTGCCGCGCTACATACGATGGGAAAGTGACCGAGCCGCTTGTATCCGCGGGTCCACCGCAGCTGCGCAACCAATGTACGAAATTGTCGACGATATATGTATAATCCAAACTGTGTAAATTGGGAGCACTAAAAGTAGGTGCAGGTAGATATCACTTTGAACTAAACCTTACTCACGATGACTACGATGTTAGATATACCGGCCACAACGTTCAAATATATATAAGCATGCACTCTAACGTCGTAACAATAGAAGGCTCAGATATTAGTGAGCACCCTGGCCGCTCCGATATATCTGATGGCGACTGTACATAATATATCTATAAAGCGTCCGTCTAGACTCACATTTTAACTTCGTTTACAGAATTTCAGACTTTGTTGTTGTTCCTGAACAAAAATATTGTTTGCTTTTTGACATATTTGCAATTTTGCATTTTGATTGAATTTCCAAATTGATACTTAAAAACTCTTAATATTTAAAGGAAAAATACAGCAGGTTGGTTTGTTGCAAACAATTGAACTTACTTAGAATACTCAGGTATCAATCAAATATCATATTTGAGATCGCGTTTTGTTTCACTGCTGTATTTTTAGTCGTTAGTCTGTATTTATTTCTAATAATAAGTATAGGTACATTTCATTTTGCTCGGTATCTGTTTGTTGTCGTGTACCTATCCTACACCTTCATGATTGATTTCCAATTATCGATCTCTCACACGTGTACGAGTATAATCACAAACATAATTTGTATCATTTTCTGCTGTAATTTCATAGGTTCGTTGGTCACGCACGGACTGGTAGTGCGTATTACTTAGTAAGTAATTAAATTATTAGTAGGTAGTTAGATTAGAAATTCAAATTTGACTTTCTCAAACCGCATCGCACGTGGAGACGGCCAACGACAGTGAGTTACGATACACGTCGATGAAAGGAAATGGAGACATTTATACGTTATTTCAAGAAAAAGGGATCTTAGTGCGATGATCACTAAGGTCCTCTTTTCTATTCTATAGATTTTATTATAAACACGGCAGGAATCGTTCACCCCTGTGGTCAAATCGCTCATTAAAACCAGTAGTGAAAATGAATCGATATGATAGAAAGGAGAGACCAGGTTTAGGTTGCGATGGGTTCCCTGCTCTGCCCTACCTTGACTTTGTCACAGCCATAGACGAGGTTCTGTGCGTCCCACTCGAACTTGCATATTGGTGCAAGTGAGAGGTCCACAAAGTAACTAACTTACGTGAACACAGCAGTTAGCAATTCATGGGAAACTTGCTTACGATACCGGACCAGTAATCGGTTTTTAATCAAGATACCCCCCTTTAATGGTATGATAGGGCATTAAGTGTTAGCGTCTTCTTAACAAGCTTATACGAGGGCAGTTCCGAAAGTTTTTAGTTGCTCCGGTTCTATTCATGCGATTTCAATAAAACTTACACCATTTTGAGGGATATTTCAATGACGCTTTAGGCGGTGTAAATTGGTTTTAGTGAAGATTTTAGATATTTGTATTATTTTGTTTTACTTAGACGTGTCGAACCTTACTTCAATGACCATGATACCGGTTTTTAAGACACTTTTTTAATTAGATGCTATGAACATCATTCGCTTATAAAACTATTTTATTTTATAGGTACTAGTAATTGAAGATATTTCCGTTCTTTTTAAGTACAAATTACGTGATATCCTTTACTTTAATCATAAATGAGTAGGCATTGAAAAAAATCATAAACTCTAAAACTGGAATTTCGAACATTGTAAAAATCATCATTTAATCAATAATCATTGTTATTCAAATATAATTTAAAAAACGCAAAACGAACTTATTTATTTATCCCGGGTATATTTAAGCATGGCTTTCAAAGATTTTTATACAAAATATGCTTCAATGTGTCAATAATGGCCAATTTTTCCATACAATGTTAAATTTCATACAAAACAGCTTTTTGTAAAAAAAATATAATAAAAAAAACTATTCCCATTACATGCATAAATTTATTAACCATAATAAGTATTGAAATGTCCCTCACAATGATATAAATTTAATTTAAATCGCATGAATAGAACCGGAGCTACTAAAAAC
>JALPQI010000012.1:0-10099 GCA_025490895.1 Thaumatotibia leucotreta | reverse complement strand
ACTAAATCTTTCAAACTACGCAACGGATTTTGATGAGATTTTTTTAATAGGTAGAGTAATTCAAGAGGAAGGTTTATATGTAGGTATAGTACCCGTGCGTAGCCGAAGCGGGTCGCTAGTAGATTATAATCACCAATAAAAAAACTGACTTCAACCGATTCCTCCAAGAATTATAAGATCCCGACTTGGTGCCAACGGGACCATCTCGGGGTTATAACCAATCGATTAAAAACATTGTGAAAATTGGTTCACGATTCTCGGAGATATCGAGTAATATCATCATCATCATCCAATTTAAGAGCTAGGCTCTTGTCGGTGGAGTAATTTCCATCTTATTCTACATTCAGCTTTTCCTTTGACCTGTTGATATGATGAAACATTTAACTTTTCTTTTACTTGGTCCATATAAGTCCTCCTAGGTCTTCCTCTTTTCCTTTTTCCTTCTATTTTTCCCTCTATAATAGTTTTTATATATTCATCGTGTCGTATGAGATGACCCAACATTCTTCCTCTCCTGTTTTCAATAGTTTCCAGCAAGGATCTTTTTCCCGGACTATATTCAGAACATCCTCATTGCTTTTCTTTTCTGTCCAACTAATTTTTTCCATCTTCCGCCAACACCACATTTCGAAAGCTTGTAGTCTCTCTCTGTCTCTCTGGGTCATAGTCCAAGTTTCGCAGCCGTAGAGGGCTATACTCCAGATGTACACTTTTACCAGTTTCTTCCTGACGCTTTTCGATATTCTAGCTGATAGTAGGCTTCTTTTAGAGTTAAACACCTTTTTAGCCATGGCAATCCTGGTAATGATGTCTGGTGTACATCTGGAATCCTCAGTTATAATACTCCCCAGGTATCTGAACGACTTCACTTGTTCTATTGGAGTGTTTTGCAGTGTTATTGTGCAGTCGACTACTCTTTTGGAGACAGCTAGAGTTTTGGTTTTTGTTTTATTAATTTTGAGACCCTTTCCGAAAAAACCGTGTGCATTTCCAACAACATAGCCTGCAATTCTGTGCTGTTTTCTGCCACTACTGCGATGTCGTCTGCGAACCGTACAAATTTAAATTTCTTCCCATTAATGTTGACCCCTCCTGTAGTTGAATGATTTAATTTCCTGACCGCATGTTCGATAAATAAATTAAATATGAGTGGCGATAGAGGACAGCCTTGACGAACTCCCTGACGTATTTTTGCACTTCCCTTCTGTTCTCCAACTATTACTGTGGTTTCCTGACCACAGTAATGAGTAATATACACACAATAAAAAAACAGTCGAATTAAGAACCTCCTTTTGAATGTAGTTATAAAACTACCTAATAGAGTTACCAGAATGTTGGATATGACGCATTATTTATCGCATTACTATAGTCATTATCATTATGTTTCGCGAATCATAAAGCGATAGGTACAGCATGTGTGCTCTCGATTGATTTAATTGTAATTCAATCTCACTATACCACAGACTACAGACACTCACATACCTTGCATTCCATAATTATACATCCTATACGGCTTATTGTATTGCTCTTAAAGCTTGAAGTCGGTTCACTGGTTGTAACTAAACGAAGATCAGTCGACGCTAAGGATCTGTGTTAAAAAGTTTTTGTCAAAAATAATATATTTAATACAAGTTTTTGTCGATAACTGTCCATTCTTATTCATTTGTCTGACTCTGGATGGAAAAAAATTAGGGAATTAATGCTGACTCTATACGCAACGGGATGATTTTATTAAAATAAGTAGCATTAGCGATTCAAAGAGCTATACTTTAGTTCTGCTGCGGATGGCCTTATTCTTCTATATAAGGGCTATGCTAGACCTCTAGCCTAGCCCTTTCCATTGCCATTTGGGTGACTTTGAGCCTTGATGGCAATGGGCTAGGCACTTTGCGCGTAGAACCGGTGGCCGTTGGGGCGGAAAGGTTCTCGAGTGGCGTACCGGAAGTTAGACTGATGACCTGGTGAAGGTCGCAGGAGTCCGCTGAATGCTGGTGGCGCAGGACCTGTCATTGTGGCAATCTTTGGGGGAGGGCTGTGTTCAGGAGTGGATGACTTTCAGCTGATATGATGATGACGATTAAGTAACTTTATTGTTGATATCATCATTGGTATCACATTTTAATATTCCGCATACTCCCCCGGCATCCCGAGTCGTATTTATAATGATGAGTGTATGACGGGATCAAGCAAGTCCCGAAATACCCGTGACGAGGCGATGATCACTGCAATTCTAACTCGGAAACACGGCCCACTGACGTCGTCCTTGTGAACTTTGCCAGAATTTCTTAACATGTTGCAATATTCAAAGAGAAATGCAATCAGTAAATATACAGTATGTATCACCTCGTAGAACCAAGAAAGAAACCCATTCATATTTAGATCATACTAAACAACTTTTACTATGGGACAAAACTCGAATTCGCGAAAAAAAATTACTCTCCCATCCAACGTGTTCATGGTCACGCAATCAAAATGTATGAAAATGTCAACATTTTTTTCGTGAATTCGGGTTTGGCCTCATAGTAAAAGTTGTTTAGTATGATCTATATAATCATTAATGGGTTTCTTTCTTGGCTCTACGAGGTGATACATACTGTATTATTGTTTGCCCATCGATTTGTTTAGAAACTGTCCTTGAATTTTATAATCGTTGTTGTTATATCGAATTGTTTTATTTATTTCGTCTACTTTTAGAGTACCTATTCCAGGAACCGTGCGAATGAGCGTTTTCCTTTTAGATAGCGTTTTTAACGGACTTCAAAAAAGGAGGAGGTTCTCATTTCGACTTTGACTTGATTTGATGTTTTATGTATGATATTTTGATACTCGATATCTCCGAGAATCGTAAATCGTTTATTTATTTTCCCCAATATGACCCCATAGCATCAAGATAATGGGATATTTGAGAAATTCGTTGAAGTCGGTTTTTGAATATTTATGATTATTTTTTCTGCTATTCTTCCTCCACCAATCCTTTCGCTGTAATATTTGCGACAGTAGGTAAATTGTTAAAACATTTTTCTGAAGTGTGTATTGTACCATCGGCTCCGGAAATATGTTAATGATTTCGATCCGTACACCGAGCATATGAGGTCCTCAATGTCATATAATTATTAGAAGAGACTGTATAAGTGAGAATCACTGCATTTACGGCTGATTTTTCAATTCTCAGTTAAAAGTATCCATTAGTTAAAATTATTACCATCCTTATCTCAGGTCATCAGTCAAAAATGGATAGAGCTAACATTAATTTGACAGATACTGTTAACAGGGGATTGAAAAATCAGTACTTAGTGTATCAAAAAAAAAATCTGATATAATTTAAGAAAAGCAAGGCAAGAGTGAATAGGTATCTCATAGGTAAACGTGCTCCACCGTAGACTGCATCATCACTTACCAGCAGGTATGATCGTGGTCAAACGTCTACCTATTATGAATAAAAAAAAAGAAAATCGGACAAGTGCGAGTTGGACTCACGCGAAGGGTTCCATGCCGGGCAGCTATAGAAATACCTACCTACATTTACGAATCGTGGGAGACACGCGATACAGCCCGGTGACAGGTTTTACGTACAGTTAAGTCCTAGTAATATGGTCCCTCTAAGTAAGGAGCCCTAAAGATGAACACCACATCTTTGATTGACAAGTCTGCCTAAAAAAACTAAAACTCGTAATTAGCGTCTCCCGTGCCCTTGCTTGCCGCGCCGGGATCGTAAATCGACCGCTTTGGCGACCAGCCATAAAATATTTAAAGGAACCTCAAGGCCAGCGCTTCTGTAATGCTATTTGGGTTTTTACATTAGTGGACTAAGCGGTATTTTATCGGTGCCGGTAGAAATTTCTCCCTTTTAAGCTAGAATCGGTGCTCTAACACACATAGACATATCAGTTTAAAGACCTTTAAGAGGAAATAAGAGCTGCCCTTTTATAAACAAATGTTTTCCATACAAATAATATTTTTATTGCAACGCCTACGTCGGTATGTTTTCTGTTTTTGATATTATTATTATTATCAAAACTAGAAGGCTTCTAAAATAAAGAGAAATGCCAATTTTCAATGCATTTACAGAAAAAAAACTCTAGTCAGTACCTATGTACAAAAAAGCAAAACGTACCAACATTTTATGCTCTCTAAAATTATTTTTGAAATAAATTTGATTACTGGTATATTTTTGGAGAAGGGAACAGGTGATTATGGAACCCTGTTTTCGCCAATTTTACGAAGGTATTACAGGCTGTAGCGTTATTAACGCGGTTTTTTAGCGGGTATGTTGCATTTTTATATGTATATGTTTTAAGAATATGTAATTTTAATTATGCCAATTTATATTACTAAATAAGTAAAGTAGCACACTCTCTTAAGCTTATGAATACATATACTCGTATTAGGTAGTGTTTCAGTTTGTTTACAACCGCGCCAGTTCTCATTTACATTTCTTACTTTCATTTTAGTTGATAAATTACATTGCAAGGCTGCACTCAGACAGAAACACATTCAGCATTAGGTAGCTACAAAGTACAAACACATAAAAGAGTTCACCCCACCTTTACGTTTTTTAGAGTTCCGTACCCAACGGATAAAATTGGGACGTGGGATCTTATTTATTACTAATACTTCACTGTCCGTCTATCTGTGTCCGTCCTTCTGTCTGTCACCAGGGTGTATCTCATGAATTGTGATAGCTATAGACATAGACAGAGAACATTTTCACAGATGTATTTTTTGCCACTAAATAAACCAATAATAAAATAGATATTTACAGCACACCTAAATATTATATTATACCGTATATACTAATATCACAAATATTTTTTAACGTTATTTTGTTCTATGTTATTATCGCTAACAAATCGTACAGACTCTTGAAATACCAACTCTCAGAATTTTCGATTAATTTCGTATTATCATCACATATCAGCATATATCAGTTCACTGCTGGACGTAGGCCTCTTCTATTAATGATGCGTATGATCGCATTAGGAGGTGGGTAATCGCCATGCTGGGCAAACGGATTCCAGACCGCGGTAATGGGTCTACTATAATCATGCATGATTCTAGAAACATACGAATGTTCAATGACACTTTAATCCCCATTTTAAATTCGTTACCTTCATAATAATGGTATGAAATGAACCCTTCGTGCGCCATTCTGGCTTGCACTTGACCAATTTTTCAGTACTAACCTACCTACAAGCACAGGTAGTATACTCGTAGTATAAGCAAGGTAGGAAAAGGTGTTTGTTTAGTTCGGTTGCCTAGAAACAGCGTAGGGGTCGACGCTCGGCTACAACACTCAATAAACTACAATTTAAAATGCGGCCTTTGATTGCTCTACTAGCTCAATATGGCTACAATAGCAAACTGGATTATTTTGTTATGAGGCCAGGAAAGCAGTGCGATTATTTTAATGTATTTACTATGAAGGGTCACTGACTATTCTTTGATAAAAGATTGATGATGGACAACAACGTCATCATGTGGACATATATTACTGCGATCGCCAATCCGCTTGCCCTGCGTGGCGTTTATGGGCATTTACCTCCTAATGCGCATAGTTAATAGGATAGGCCTACTATCAGTAGACTAACTAGGCTGGCTGATAATGTGATGTTTACACAGGATGTGTATGAACTTTATACAGGGTGAAAATTTTGTTTCTTAGATTTCTTAGTTGTCTTCATTATGAAAGTTTTTCCATGGGCATCTCCATACTACCCTGTTCACTCCTACTCCACTCTCTCATTAGAAAATAGTGTAGGTATTGAACAATTCTTACTCTTTCTTCTTAGCCGGATATCACTCTACAAACGCCTGAAAAGGTATTGAATTAGGAAATTATTTTATAGTAGAGTTGTTTTTATTTACTCAGAAGAGTTAATGTGGTACAGATAGAATTGGAAATCTACTTGAAAGTGACAAAAGTACTACGTCATTTCTTTAGAATTACAATAAAGTATACAATCTTGGACGCGGGTATGTCCTTATACTCGTATAAACTGCGTCCAAGACCATCAGTGTATGGACAGCAGCATACTTTAAAATACTGTGTACTCATATGACTGCGATCGCCAACCCTAGCGTGGCGATTACTACAACAACCACCCTACTGAGGTTGGCCTATATGTACCTATGTAAGTATAACAGTGAAGTCAGTGAACGTCTATCGCCTAAGGATGATGATGATGATGAAACAATCTGGGGCCTATTTCTCAAAAGCTTGTAACTTGTAATACAAGCGGAAGTCCTTATCTAATTAATGGTGTTAAAAAGAGGCTACCACTTGTAAAACAAGTTACAAACTTTTGAGAAACGGGCCCCTGGACGTTTTTTTTTAAATTGGAATTTATAAATTGACAAAATATATATAAATTAGGTAGTTTATATTATAAATTAGGTAACTAATACAGTTATGAAAGAAAAACGTACTGTTACTACGAAAATTTTAAGCAACCCCACCATAACACGTTTCGTGGTGTCAAGCTATTTCCGTACAACTTATTATTCTGGCTTATTGTTTCTTTTAGGGCTGCGGTTTCTTGCGCGAGACATGTCATTTATTTAGGACAAGGCGACCATGACGCGACAGTGAAAATAGTTAAAAATAATTTGAATCGCACCAAAAATATTCTTACTCCTTAATTCATCTTGTGGGTTTGTTAGCATAAAAAGTTATCATAATAAAAAAGTTAGCATTAGCAAAAAAAAGTATACCATTCGACAATTGAATTCAAAAAAATGTAAACTAACCTAAAAACTTGCATTAATCTTGGTCTTATTACGAACTTAAAACTTTAAGCCTTGAAATACATTTTTAGTTAAAATTATTAAAACAAGTTTCATTAAAATTGCTAATGTACGAGGTTTCAATTATGAAAAATCTATATTATAAGTAACAGTGCTGCAGTCTATTCTAGAACAAAATTGTTCATAACTGCTATATTATATCGCTAGTTAGCTACAAACAAAGACAATTTACTTTTTGAAGTAAATTTTCAGACAACATTACGACATATTACCTATAGAACCTCGCGTGATTTATGCACAAGCCCTTAGACACGTAATACATACACGCACGAAAATCTCTACATTATTATTAATCCACTTATACACACAAACTTCTTAAGGCTTCTTTTTAACAAATCCTTGGACGGCTATTTCCTTACCACGTGTTCAACTTTGACACAGAAACAATTCAAGCAGAGGGAGGTCACCCCACAAATTAATTTAAGGGGTCGTTGCCCTGTATTGGTTTTGTATTAGAAGAGTCACGCAACTATTGTTATTGATAAATTTAGCTAGTAGCCATTACCGCATAGCATTTGTTTACTTTTACAAAGGAATTCTAATCGATTTTCTTTAGCGTCAGTGCAGTGATCGCAGCGTGGTATTATTAGATTTTCATTAACAAAACTGGTCATGCAAATGTTTGTCATTGGTACAGAAATTATTGTATTTTATTTGATTTGGGTATTTTATTTAAAAAATTAAGTTATTTAATCAAAAAAAGTTGCCATGTTCTATTCTTCCCTACGACACAGGACAGGTTATATAATTTTATTTTATTTGACTTATTTGAACTTTTAATTCCAAATACATATGTATAACCTGAAAGCTAGGCTTGATTTAAAACTACTTACTTACTATACCTTAAAAATGGTACAATAAAAATCCCCTTCCCTTGAAAATTTCGCTGAAAGCACTCGCGAGACTATATGAAAATACTAAACTAACTATCATCATCATCAGCCTATGTTGGTCCACTGCTGGACGTAGGCCTCTCCGTCTATACGCATAGTTAATAAACTATGCGTATAGACGCATTAGGAGGTAAATGCCCATAATCGCCACGCTGGGCAAGCGGATTGGCGATCGCAGTAATGTGTCCACTATGATGACGCTGCTGCCCATCATCAATCTTTTATCAAATAATGGTCAGTGACACTTCAATCCCCTAGTCGACTCTTACGACACCCGCAGGAGGAGTTGGGGTAGTGACAAAAAAAACTGTCAATATTGATGATTATTTATTATTATAACCAAATACCATAGCCGCTCCATTAAGGCAGTAATACATTGAATTCAGGGCATTGGTAGATTACTCATACTGACTTACCTACCTACCACATAACATTCTGAAACTCACTGACGTTCCTAATATTTTTAGTAAACTAACAAATTGTAAAACTAATTCGTTCTCTGAGCTAATTAGTAAATTGACAGATCTCCATGCCTCATAATGTAATAGAGATTTATTTTGTTTTCACGAACGGATCTTTTGAAACTAAAGCCAAGTCTTTATTGAAATCAGGTCATTGGCTTGCTAAAAACAAATGGATTCCCGCCTCCTACAACAATTATGTGACGAAAATATGTACAGAAATAACTAATTAATTGATTTGTTTACATTTCCGGACGAAATTTAAATACGTACCTGTGTAAGTATACAATATACATAGGTATAAGTCGGAACGGTACCTACCTAATTAAATCAAAGCTTTCCACTCATGTTTTTACCATTTTAGATAACGATTTCCCTGTAGAGAGTCTGCTGAAATTGAAGATGTCGGGATCCCAGTAGACACACTGTCTCAAACAGTTTTACACGACTTTTGTTAATTTCATAACCATGTATAAATTGAATGTTTATTTTACTATAATGTACATAGGTATAGTTCTGGAATTTTTATTTGACCGACTCTTATCTTACCTTTTGTTTTTCATCATTAACAATAGAAAAGTGCTAGACTGCTGATTGTCTAGTAAGTGTTAACGCAAAACTAAAGGTCGTAAGTAAGATAACAGTCTGTCAAATAATATTTCCCGAACTATAGAAAGTTACCAATTTATATTTCACGAGCTATAGATAGTATTATTAATAAATAAATAATGAAGGCACGCCCATGCATCACGTGTCTTCATTTTCCGAATAGAACTATTTTCAGGTAAGAAATCTACATAATGAATATGGCACTAATTTTGACTTCCATTATAATTTGACTATTATTTCATAACTAGCGAATTTAAAACTTAGACTTGTTTATCGATCAACTTGATATCTTGAAACCTTAATAATATAATAGCTACTGCGCTTTCCAATAATAAATGAATGTTGTACTAGAAGGTACTACAATTTGTTCGCTAATAAATAGTAGTTCCTAAGTCGTAAATTTGAAATAAGCGCAACAGAAATAATATTTAAAGTTTACGTTTAGAAGCAACATTTACAGCCAGTTCATTAATAAAAGGCAGACAATATTTATTTTTCTTTTGTATAGCGCGCTACGTCAGTTACGCAAACTGACAGATGGCTCGTCATAAAATAATCCTCTTCCTCTACTGTCATATTATGTATGACTAAGATTAAATATGATATAATATGTATTAATACTGGAAACGTTTTCCGGGCATATTAGAAGCGAAGGTACACTCAACCACAGGATTAGATTTGGATAGAAGAAACAAGTTCATTCATTTGTATGGCGGCCGAGCGTATCAAATTTTGTACTGAAGTTGTCAAGTAACTTGCCTATGATTTTAAATATGTCTCAGGCCCTTGAGTATTCATATTTTTTTGTGTTGTTGCAATTAATATTACTTAAGGAGGCATTATTAATGTTTTTGTTTACTTCAACTTACAAAATTTGACGCCCGAAAGCTGCAAGCTGCGATTAAAGACGGACAACTCAGTAGATTACACTGAGTTCATTTGACACGCTAAGTAGATACGTTTGCTTGATCTATGGTATATATGACATCTGTGCACTCAACCAATAAGGGTATTCGATATTTTCTCTGCCACTAGGCGGCGCTATGTAGGCGTGAGGTCCAAACAGCTGTCAGATTCATACTATTAATAGGTAATGAATTTGGAAGTTTATTGATATTGTAATGGATTACGACTAGTAAACGGTCGTCAAACTGAAGATTGAGCTCTAAAACAGGCGCGCAAGCAAAGTCACTGGTACTAAAAAACCACTCAGGAACCATGTCAAAGTAACGTCGTAATTTCGTAGTTTGGGGGATAGAACAGCGAATGCTCTTTTGGTCTGCATGCACCTTTAGGTATTTACATACCTGGGTATGCATAGCTTCGCTCACT
>JALPQI010000011.1:0-15207 GCA_025490895.1 Thaumatotibia leucotreta | reverse complement strand
AAAACCATTTCTCATATTACATCCGCTGTGAAGTGTCTACTACTTCAAGGTCAATATTTAAAAAAACTTACACTTTTCGAACACGACATTTGAATTTGGATGGTTTTATTTAAGTTCAAAAGGATTTTAATAAGTTACATGTGGCGAGCTCATAAAGGAAAAAAAATGTAAATATTCAACGAAATTCAAACTACGATTAGGTACTCAATGACCATTACAAATTTAAAGTTTTTCTTTTCACTTCACAGCGGACGTAATATGAGAAATGGTTTTCTTAAATTTGACTAACTTCTGCTGTTCAGATTTTTTTATCCAATACAATAAAATTGTCTACGCATGAAATTACGTCGATCTGCGTCAAAAATTTTTTTTATTAATATTATAAATTTTTAGGCACAACTCGCACTTGACCAAAATTTTGAAAATGCCAAAATTGTTATCTCAAAAAATACCTAATATCTCCTAAGACAGCTTCCTTGTATCTTCTAGTGTTTCCGATTTCCCCATACTGTCCCACTTAAAAAAAAAAACACTCTGTATAAGTGCATACGACAGAAAAGTTGGCGTTATTTCAAAATATCCGTAATAGTTGGTACTTAAATTATCTGCAAGGATATTGCGGTATACCTTGAATTTTTGAAGAAAAAATCCTTTTTACTCGTACACTCCATACATTTGTTTAGAAAAAAAATCACTACGCGTAAGTTATTGGGTCGCACAGTGTGAAATATTTCTTCAGTTTTGTTCACCACATTTTCTTGGCTTTAGCGATTGCAACATTTTATAAGAAAACCAATACAAAAACTCCCAGTCGTCTATCGTATTTAGTTTCTGAGAAAAAAAATGTTTAAGATTACATTTATGACGTCATCAAAACATGTTTGTATTTTTATTTCCTCTAAATGCAAAATTAATGCGCCAATATTTTTTCTGTGTTTTGGAGGAACGATATTGAACCAAATAAAAAAAATACAGGACTGCATAATTGATTATTTTGATGATATTACGTTTTTTTGCTTTTTTTTATAAAATCAATTTTTTTTATGATTTATTGACGGTCGCATTTTATTTTAAATCTAAAAGACGTATGAGTAGTGTACCTATTATGTACCAAATTTTCACAATTTTATCATGTCGGACCTAGGACTTGTAGCGTTTCTATGGTTTTGGCTCATTTCTATGTTAATAGGGTTGTCACAATCTGAAAACTGGCTATTATTATGTCGGGCCATGGCTTAGTGTAGTAGTTGCTAGTCTGTTCCAATAAGTGGACGCAAGCTAAATGTGTCTTATCGCTCAGTCGCTTACGTCCTATTTACTAACTATTTTTTTGCAAAAACTCAAAAAGCTGAAAACAATATTTATTGTATTAAGAATATTTATCAAACCTTCAGAAGAGTCCGCTATCGTTAAAAGCATTTTTGGTAAAGCTGAAACGGAGACGCTTCGCTCGCCCAAGGATTTTTATGTCTATCTTCTTCATAATAAAGACGTTCATCAACTGCGAGAGCCAAGCCAAGTTCTCGTCTTCATTAATTTCGGGTATTACTGAAGCATGTCGTTCAGAAGGCTTTAAAACTGTCACAACTTTATCTGGTAAAGTAGTAGTTTTTGTTTATAACGTCGGTCGGTCTTTGAGAGACAAATTCGAAGAATCGAGAACACGCCGAAAAAGACGAAAATTGTAGTCTTCCTGTCTACCTTTCCAGAGTGGTGCTCACGAGCATACTGCCAACATTTTAGTACGGGATTCGCCGGCTTGGTCGGACAGCATTCCTACTGGCAAAGGATTCATCTCAATGAGTTTCCAACCGTGCATTACAATTTTGTGCATTGTGACTCACATAAAATATACCAGTCATATGCCATTACACAGTTTTCAGCCACAGATGTACAAAATACACGGAAAGCGTTAGCAACATAGCTGCTACTAAAATGGTGTGAAAATCGTCGATAAGCCACTGCTCTATACTGAGTATTCCGGCATAAATCTTACGATTTTTTTTTCTTAAAATGCTGTCTGAGCAGTATTTCCGTCATTAGTGGTGCCCGAATTTGGTCTAACAACTTAAAACTTAAAACAACGTAAAACTTAACTAATGCATCTCAACTCATGTGCATTGCGATAGACGCAATCGAATGGCCAAATACTTATTACGACTGAAACAGGAAAGTCTAATTAAATGGTACCTAAGTACTATGCCTATGACCAACGACCAATAAGCGGACTCATCTTCAAAGCTACCAGAGAATAAATAAATGAAGGGTCCCCGGAAAGAACATGTCTAGTCAATTCAAATTACAGAAGGAAAAACCACCTTACATTTGACAGAATAAGGTGTGAATTTGCCCTGATTTTTTTAAGCACTGGATATTTTTTTTCCGTGGACCCTTCAAATAGCCTACAGTATTTCAAATATTAATAAAATAAATAAAGGCTTGTGCTTCTCACACGAGGTCCTATAGGGGAGGAGGGAGTCCAAGAAAAAAATCACGAAAGATCACGATAGGTTTACAAGGAGACTTCACGTGTAGTTTTCGACGATGAACAAACTAAGAAAAAATATTGAGTGGGATGAAAAACTATCAAAAGCCTGCAGAGCATGATGGTAGAGCTACGCTCTATTTCTGCTCCGCCAGTCACTTGGTATTACACCGACTCTTAAGGGCTTCAGAAACCTGCCATTTGACATGTATTGTCCAAGCCCCAAGGACCAAAGGCCAGTACTGGGAGACTGTGCGCGGACTGTGGCATGTATTTCTGCGCAAAAAAAAGTGCAATTGCACAGAGCCGTGCACAAGAGGCTCTAGGGGTAGAAGTAGTTCGACCAACGCGAATCCTAGATCCCAAAAGGAGGTCCTTTGCGTGATCCGGGAAAACGATGACGCCGAGTGGCAAGATGAAGATGATGTCGAAGAAGTTTCGCCCGCTACATGCATGCTGGTAAAAGTGTGACCTGTTGTGGCGATTGTAACTAACCAGGATAATCCCTGGACCGACGAATAGTTAATAAATAAACCTTAAGAATTTTAACGTATTACAAGTTATTTTCTACCTGTCCTTCAAGTAGCACATATAGTACCTACTAAGAATCACATTACACTCACGTTTAATAGGTACATATTGTAATTGACATTCATGACGGAATTTCGCGAAATTAAAAGAATTCTTAAAATTTAGTTGAATGAGAAAAATACACGTGAGACTACAAGGGGGGGGGGGGGGGGGTTGGGAGGTTAGCCAAGAAACTCATCAAACATGTAATCTTGTACACTTGAAAAGTGACAACCCTGACTGAATTATTTAAAAATTCATATCTCGCTATTCCTGCAATATTTGCATTTGATTTTTTTTTCGCGAGTAGAGCATTTTATGTAGTATTCGTTAGTTTTAAAATAAAATGCGACCGTCGAGGGATTATCGAGGAAAAAAATGTTTTTTAATTGTAAGAAAATTTGCGACACCGTCCTCTAGAGTCATCAATTTTAATGTTTGATAAAATAAATGATATCGGTGTATAATAATTACCTTAATATAAACACGTAAAAATGATTTAAAAAATAGGCATGAAATATGAGTAAATTCAGTTTTCAGGTTTCTATAGACTTCTATGGATGTTTATTTCTTTTTTGAAAATATCCAAAACTATGATACATAGACCTACGGGAGTTTCAATGTTCGCTGTTATTTGACATGGCAGATAAATTAAACAATTAATCACACTTTCGCAAAATTGAGGAAAAATTCCACACTGTGGGTCGATCAAACTCAAATTCATTTTTTATATTCAAAATAACGAGTTTAACCATATTACAACAAACAAATAAAATAAAAAAAAAAGTAAAAAAAAATCGATTTTTAAAAAAAAAGTGCACTCCGTAGGAAAATTTTAACAATGTGGAAAAATCAAAAATAATTAGTTCTAAAATCATCTGTCAGGATATAACGGGAAATTCATTATTTTCGAAGAAAACGCGATTTTTCCGATACGCGCCATACAAAGATTTTGAAAAAAAATTATAATTAATTATTTTTCCAACCAAATTAGATAATATTAATTTTGGGTCATAATAAAACCCAACAAAAACTATTTCAATAAAAAAAAGTTCATATTTAAGACTTCGGTTTCTATTTCTATGGACGCCGATTTTCAGCCCACCGTGCGCCGTCAGCAATATCGGGCAGCGCAGCTGCAAGGCGGGCTGCGGCACACGCACAACTAACGCTGGCGAGTCACGCGGCGCCCTGTAGCACGCCCGCGTTTCCCTCCAGCCGCGAGCGGTACGTCTGCGGCATGCTAGAAGCTCATTGCCACTACATTCCTAGTCTCACACTAACCTCTTGACACACTTTAACGCCGTCAGCAATATCGGGCAGCGCAGCTGCAAGTCGAGCTGCGGCACACGCACAACTAACGCTGGCGAGTCGCGCGGCACCCTGTAGCACGCCCGCGTTTCCTTCCAGCCGCGAGCAGTTTGGCAGAGGCATGTTAGAAGCTTGTTGCCACTACATTCCTATTCTCACAACTTACCTCCTGAGACATTTTACGCCGTCAGCAATATCGGGCAGCGCGGCTGCAAGTCGAGCTGCGGCACGCGCACAACTAACGCTGGCGAGTCGCGCGGCGCCCTGTAGCACGCCTGCGTTGCCCTCCAGCCGCGAGCGGTACGTCAGCGGCATGCAAGAAGCTCATTGCCACTACATTCCTAGTCGCACACTAACCTCTTGACACACTTTAACGCCGTCAGCAATATCGGGCAGCGCAGCTGCAAGGCGGGCTGCGGCACACGCACAACTAACGCTGGCGAGTCGCGCGGCGCCCTGTAGCACGCCTGCGTTGCCCTCCAGCCGCGAGCGGTACGGCAGCGGCATATTGGACGCCGCGCGTTGCCACTCCTACAAGGAAGAATCTTCTAGATTGTGGAACGTGCTAGCGGTAGATTATAATCGCTGTGGCGTCAGCTTTATTTGTCATTTTGAGTACTTTCAACGGAACAGTAGAGCGTCCGGTCACGAGTCGCAATTTTATTTTATGTTATTATCTAATTTATAAATTATCACATCGTTTAATAAAAATATAGCTTAAAATAATCAATAAGTTTATTAAAACGTATAAGGCATGGTTATTATCTTTACTCTGGACTAGGTGCAACTGTCAGCGATTATAATTACCGCCAATGCACATTATGTGGTTATGTTCAAATAAATATGAGAACGTATTTTTCAAATGATATGATAACGCCATATATATCGTATGAATTATGAAAAAGTTAAATGATTAAGTAATTATGATAATTACCAGAACCATTAATATGGATTGGATTAATCGCAATATTAGAATAACTAATCAATGCAGTTATCACAGTTTAGTCACAAAGGATACTGTACCTCAGTGTCGGTCTTGGCGTCGGCGTCCCCTATCGATCTCACCAGCTCCTTAGATATCGCCATTAGGAGGTAATTCGTGATTTTCGCTTTGGTTTCAGCAGACATTTCCTTGCCGGTGACTTTGATTTCTTTACACACTCTAGTGAGGTCGTCGTCGACCGTGTTGTGGATTCTATCGAAGAGGTCTTCGATCAGTTGGCCGACGAGTTGGCTTCTCATTGCTGGGCAGGAACACCTTGAGTCTGATGTTATATAGCTCATGCTGTGGTGCATTCTATCGTAGTCTGTCCTCTTTGGTACGGCAGTGTATATAGAGTAGCCTTCATCCACATACTCATTCCTATCTGGCTTCAGCTCTATCCTAGACGCATGGAACGATTGTCTCATCGTTTCACTCCTCAACTCTTCCAACTCTTCCGTCTTAATAGAGAGCTCGTGACTCAAAGTTTTGATCTTCTCATCACACTTCCTCTTGCACTGTGTTAAAGCTTTTTGTGTTAATGCTAGCTGCTTTTCCAGAGATTCGACCTGAGAACACATGTCTTCTTAGAAGGGCTTGTATCCGTGCATATGGCATATTTACACGACACTCCATGCGACGCGACGGCGCGACCGACGACGTGCGACAAGCGGGGATGCAGCGGTTAGTGAACGGTTAAGCGATAAACAAATAAAGCGTTAAACATGCCATCGAGCTACGTACAAATACTAAGCTAATACATATTCATCTATGAATTACTATAAAAAGCACACCAGACCATGTTGATATGTAAAATACTAAATTGGTGTTTTAATAGATGAAAAAGAAATAGTTTGAACATTTACGTATTCAAACGATAGAATAAATGTTAGTAACGATACATTTGGCAACGAAAAGACATGCAACAAATCTCAATCTCATAATTTCAAACACAAGAATGTGGATCGAGTAATTTCTTTTTGTTTATCTAGAAGAAGGCAAATTGAGTTTTAAGTAAGTAATCGTCGCGTAGTTTTTGTATCATCCATAGTTCAATCAAACGAAGAATGAAAGAAATAAGAAAAAAAGTTCAGTCACTAACCTCCTCTTTAAGTTCACCGTTGGTGACTTCCAAGTCCTGATGGC
The DNA here is from genome assembly GCA_025490895.1 of Thaumatotibia leucotreta. Lineage (NCBI taxonomy): Eukaryota > Metazoa > Arthropoda > Insecta > Lepidoptera > Tortricidae > Thaumatotibia > Thaumatotibia leucotreta. Next base: position 8,713 of record JALPQI010000011.1, on the reverse strand, counting down.
TCTTGCACATTCTCTGCAGTTCTTTCCTGGTGGCTTCTAGTTCGGCAAAGAACTTTTGTTCAGATTTCCGGGCTGCTTCCTTCGCCATCTTCATTTCCCTATCCATGTCCTTGTTTATTTTGCGAATATGTTCGACTTCTTTCTGTTAACGGAAGAAAATAGAAGGTAGTAAGAAGAGGGTTCACATGAGTTGGCACGAATGGAATGAGCAATGTGAATCATTGGGCCTTGAGCCTATTTATCAAAAGCTTAATAACTTGTACGCAAGCGGAAGTCCTTATCTAATTAACTGTTTTAAATAGAAACTTCCACTTGTATCACAAGTTATAAAATTTTGAGATGCGTCTTGTCATGCCTACAATTCTATGACTCTTTTGGCATCCACACAAACTCGTACACTCTGTCATTTATTTGATCCATTTTTGCCAACTCTTATGAATCGATCTCTACCTAGACTCAGTTTTCTAAGATCGGAAAACTCTTTTGGATCGAGAAAGGAAGGGGTTTTTAAGATCAAACTGGCAGTGTCGGTGTCTAAATAAATCAATTTTTAGTTTAGTCCCCATTATGTATATCGGAGAGACAATAGGCAATTGCTCAGATGTTTACCAAAAAACAGCATGTCCTTCGTTCCCTATCTATTCGTACGTTTATCATGAATAGTACACAATAAAACTAGGTTTGAGTCATTGATCTAAATATACCAAATTCACTTCAAAATTCTTCTTCTATTTTGGATTTTATTAGTAACGTATCCGCTAAGGCACTGGTCTCACCGCGAGCTACTAAGCTATGAACTTTCGGCTATAAACACGAACAAAAGATACGCACTACCGTGTAAATAAAAGAGACACGGCGATACTCGCCCGGCGGTGATAGCTGATAGCTGGGCTAGTATCGCTGCGTTTCTTTTATTTACACGTTCATATGTTCATTATGTACACATAGTTCATAGCTTAATAGCTCGCGGTGAGACCAGTGCCTAAGGTTGCAAAATAAAGTAAGTGATACGCGATAAGTTCCGTGTAAGTAATTTTTTGATGAAGTATCCCCCTAACTTCAAACACACCACAACCTGGCATTTTTAACTTACCTGGAACGAAGATTCAAGGGATCTAAACGCGGTTTCAGACTTTTTCAAATCTGCCTCAGTCTTCAGAAGTGAGCTTTGGAGAGTCTGGCTTAGGCTCTTGTGTTTCTTCGAGTCCCGTTCTGATTTCTCGAGGGCAATCTTCAGTAGGGAATCAGCCTCTTCCAGTTCTCTGATTGTCTGCTTTAGAGGTTCGAGGGACTTCTTAAATTGGTCCCTTTCTTCTTGTAGTTTTTGGACCTAGAAATAAAGGAATATATAAATTTCATTAAGATTCTCATTCAAATGTCAATTGTCAACCTATGACATGATCATTCAGATCAGAACTGTTTTCTAGTATGCCTCAGATGATACTCTGTATGAATTGATGACACTTTCATGAAGTAATAAACCCATTCCTATTTATTTTTGTTTCTGACGCTATAAACAGTACACCGCGGTATTTGTACTTGTTACAGAACTCCACGATTTATTCAAGACACTGACAAACACTATATAGCAACTGTAACGCTAGTTCCTTCAAGCATCTCTCTGGGCTTCTAGAATCTTCTTCTTATATCCGCCTTCCACCTCAACCCACATAATTATTGTCAGCCTGAGTTAACATCTGAAGGTGTCATACACCTCTCTGACCTCTCTAGCTATAATGTATAATGTATAATGTACTTACTTATTACATGTAGAAATTTCAAACGTGTCATGACTTACCTGTCCCTTCAGACAGCATTCAGTAGCTTGGGCTTCTTGAATCTTCTTCTTATATCCGCCTTCCATTTCCGCCCACATATCGTCAGCCTGGGTTAACATCTCAAGGTAGGCGGTTTCTCTCCTCTCCAGCTCAGCTACACGTGCCTTCAATTCTTTTTCAGCGCTGATAAGTGCTTCGAGTTTGCGTTTAGTCACTGGATCCAATGGTACCTGTTGACAATTTTCTGTGTCACAACATCACCTTTTTTAGTTAGGATATTTTTTTTGGATGTCCTTAAACTGCGCCAAATAATCACGGGAGGACGCGTAGAAGCGTCCTCTCAAGGCGGCGGAACATACTGCGATTGGCAACCCACCTGCCAAGCGTGCCGATAATGGCAAAAAACTTTGTGGTTACTTGTTCGTGTTGGATACTTTGAGACCCTAATAAGAGCTTCATGCTGTGCGCTTCCATCTGGTTAACGAGGTAGTTAAGTATTAATTTGAGTTAAAATGTGAAACTTAGAAAACAACTTTCATATCTTAGACCTAAGCAAAGCGGTGGTTGGATTGTCTTTTCTACACTAGTTACTAAGTACAACGATATTAAACTTTATCGCGATTATAATAAGAATTGAAAACACGCAATTAAAGCCGATACAGATAAAAGCAAACCCAATTATGATTAGAGATAATTTTCCAATGGTTTCGAGGAACTAAACCATTAAACTTAATGTTATGATTATCGCAATATTTAAAATAGCACAGCGCCTTTATTGCTTCTAGTATAAAGTCGTGATTTGGAAATCATCAAAGAGATGATTTGTGGTCTGCACTAGATTCTTCACTACGCTCTGATAACGATGATACAATGAGTGTTTTCGACAAGTGTGATCTCGACATCGCGGATTGGAAACAGTGCAGTAACAGAACAATGTTTGATCAAATTATGTAAGTTAGTTCAAGTTCACAGTTGTTATAATAATTATGAAAAGATATTTCGCTTAACTGAAATATTACCAATTAACGTTATTATTAAAAGGGGATGTGAGGAAAAGAATATTAATGATGTTTGCGGATAGAATCAAACCGATGTAGAAGTCAATTGGTAACACGAATAGTTTTCCCTCTATTTTTCCGCCCCATATATGTTCTAAACCATCGTCAATGTCACTCACCCCATGCTCCTGTCTCTCTTCCTCAATCATCTCCTTCAGTTCAGAAATCTGGTCATTAATCTTCCCCGTCTTGTTCCCACACCGGCACTCGGCCGCCCTGATCTGAATCTTCGTATTATCCAGTTCTTCCTGCAGCTCTTTCACTTTGTGATTCAGTGAGTTCGTTACTTTCGCCGTTTGCTGTTCTATCTCTCTCTTCTCTTTTATTAGACTGAAAAAGTATATTGAGAATTGAATTGTGTTTTCTTGGTGTGGTATATCGCTGGTTGTGTAACTCAACCTCGTATCATGGCTAGGCTTAGGACTTTTCATAGCATATCGTGGTTCTAAAACCCTTGGAGCCGCTATGTGTAAAATTTTCGAAGTCAAAGTCAAAGTATATTAAATATAATGATTTATACCACATCGTTACTGAGTTAATTTTAATCGAACGTAGGTAATTAATTTTAAAAGTCGAACTTGATTTCATAAAAAGTGCATACAAAATTAGTTATATCAGAAACCATAAAAAAACTAGACAATTACCCCCTTATTCATAAACGTCTGCTAACTTAACAAGCCGCTAATAATTGTTTGCCCCTTTTGTTCTTATGGACATATTGTTAAGACCGAAAGGGACAAACAATTATTAGCGGCTTGTTAAGTTAGCAGACGTTTATGAATAAGGGGGTTAGTGTTTAAAACAAACTAAAAAAAGTCTGTTATTTTTCTCGAAAGTTTCGAATCTTTCGTATAAATTACATGTAACTTCCGAACAAAAAACAAAACTGAGGTTTGTAGACTTATACGACTTAAGATGGATCCAAAAAAGGCGAAAAAGTAGGATGTGGCATATATGGGGAGAGGCCTAAGCTCAGAGCGAGCGTCCGCATGGGTGAATTGGCCTCAATCTTCCAGGCAGAAGTCTTCGCCATCAACAGATGTGCTGAGATTAACCTGGACAGAAACCTCAGAAATCAAAACATCTACATCAATTCGGACAGTCAAGCTGCCCTGTTAGCACTAGAGTCCCTTGAAACCAACTCTAGACTTGTCCTGGATTGCAAGATAAAGCTAAACGCCCTGGCTAACTCCAACAAAGTCACACTTAGATGGGTACCAGGACACTCCAACATTGCTGGAAATGAAGCAGCGGATGAACTTGCCAGGAAAGGTCCGGACACTTCCCTGATCGGACCAGAACCGTTCTGTGGAACCACCTAACAACAGGCTTATTCGCTGATTAACAATCTGGAAAAAATGAGAGCCATCAGAGAGTGGAAGACCGTCAAAGGAAACACACATTCTAAAGCTCTCATACAAGGGTTCAACAACAAAAATACTACAGAGCTACTAGGGCTCAAAAGATACAAAACTTGTGCGGTGGTCAGAATTTTGACCGGCCACTGCAAACTGAACAAACACATGTTTCTAATGGGTAAGAAACAAGTAGCACTATACAGGTTCTGCCAGGAAGAGGAGGAAACTGCGATGCATATCCTCTGCTCCTGCGGACCATTAATGCATAAAAGAAGTATCCACCTAGGTAGGCACATACTGCAACCATATGAGGTACACAGCATTACAGCCCAAAGAATCTGGAAATTTCTGGACTCAACGGGTATAAGTAACAACCTTTAAAATACAAGGGGCCGCCACAATAGATCAACGATTGGTCGAAGCGGCACAGATTGGCCCAACACACTACAATAATAATAATAATAATATACGACTTAAGGTACACCCGGCTAAGATCGTATGATATTTTTTCCTCACTGTCTATATTATGCATGACGCCATTTCACCCCGCCCCTCTCGCTAGTATGCAGCAACCGCTCAACCGCATCAGTCGTGAGATAGATAGATAGATATATAGAATACTCTTTATTGCACACCGTGCAAATACTTATAAATTGGAATCATTAATCTATGCTCTATGTGATGTCAATGTGAAGTGAAGTCTATTTACTTCAAAGCTAACGTCAGTTTTGTTTCTTGTTCGGTAGTTACATGTAATTTATACATAAGATTCGAAACTTTCGACAAAAACAACATTCATTTTCATCGCTATTTCCGATTTAAGAGTTTTTTAGTGTGTTTTAAACACTAATTGTCTAGTTTTTTTATGGTTTCTAATATAACTAATTTCGTATGCACATTTATAAAATCAAATTAGTTTTTTAATATTAATTACGTTCGATTAAAATTAATTCAGTAACGATGTGACAGTAGGTATAAATCATTATATTTAATATTACAATATACTTTGACTTTGAAAATTTTACACATAGCGGCTCCAAGGATTTTAGAACCACGATATGCTATGAAAAGTCCTAAGCCTAATCATGGCTTACAAGATTGTGTTATAAAAATATATTTCTGTATAAAATATATACATTTCATATACGAGGTGGAATACACCCAGGACATACGAGGTTTAGCCACACAACCATCGATATGTTATGTTGATTTGATATAGAAACGCCTGACAATGAATATTTTCTAAAACAAGCACGGTTTTTAAATCGATTTTATACAGGATTTGACCCGTCGTATACCAAATTAAAATAGCGGATAAGTGGTGTTGTTCTCTATCTCAAAATACCCTCTAAAAATGTTTTTCTCAGCATCATTGATTCTACCAGCCCACCAATTTTTATGAATATCGAAGACGTGATTCAAATGTACAAACTTTTTAAGAATAGCACTAATGTGAGTTTCAATGTGCCTACAATGGTCATCTTTCCTGTCATCAGCATCACTAACATTGTAAAATTCTGAATAATTATATTAACCATTAACCTTTTGACCGCCCTAGTCTGATATACTCGTATCACACACCTCGACACCTCATCGGAATCCGATAAATAAGACAAAGGTCTGATTTGGTTTTCATAATACAGGGTGTTCCACGAGCCACTGAAAACCTTGAACGGGGTGATTTGGTAGGTTAAACTGAATAACTTTTACTATGGAGCTAACCCAGAAATCTCAAAAAAAATGCCTTTTTCATATAAAATGTCGTGATCAATCTGTTTAAATTTCGTGATTGGCCCCATATTAAAAGTTGTTCAGTATAGCCTACTAAATCACCCCGTTTTCAGGGGCTCGTGAAACACCCTGAATAAACATTGTCCCATTCAAATGGAAGCTCTGATTTGCGCGGTGTTACAGCACGCACGAAGAAAAATTCACGGCGGTCAAAAGGTTAAAGCTAGTATAATATGGCGGATTCCACAAGAAGGTAAACTTTGTTGGAAACGTGACGGCTATGACAGCTACCTTAGAAATATATGGAAAGTGCGAGATTTCTCTATTAATACAAACACCACGTTATATAATTAAGAAACACCAAAAATTTTAGGTATTCCATACATTCTTAAAAGTATGCGAAAAACGGCGTCACGTACCCGACATTAAAAGAAAAAAAAAAATATCTTGGGACATCTCACACAAATCAACCTAGTCCCACGGTAAGCTCAATTAAGGCTTGTGTTGTGGGTACCAGGCGACGATACATATAATAGATAGATACGTATAGATACTTAGATACATACACAGCCATGACCAAGGAACAAACATTTGTGATAAATAAATACACAAAGAATGCCCTCGCCGGGATTCGAACCCGGAACCTCCAGCTTCGTAGGCAGGGTCACTACCAACTAGGCTACAGATGCTGGCATTCTGGTGGAATTCACCATATGTTATTATATTAGTGATGATTTTTATGATACTTACGTAGCAATCTGTTCCTGCAAGTCGAATACAAGCGTCTCTTTGGGCTGAACCGCACACCACGTGACCATCGCTTTGCTCCTCTCCTTGCGTATTTGGTCGACGACGGCTCGAGTGTCCTTGCCGTAAGGACCCACCCAGGTTGACAGCATTCGCTGAGAATAGAGAAAATAGGGGCAATCACGGTCAGAGTGGTTACTGGATATGACTGAACTAAGCAAGATCCTGCTACAAAATTTGCGATTTTTAGTTCAAAATATTGGCGTGGTCTGAGGTATCTTCAGTGTAAGGATCTCACAGAAAATAATCTACTCTTTTTTTTCTAGTTATGTACGATGTAGGTGATGTTAGGGACACAAATAATTTATACACAAATTACCAATAACAATTATTGGTAAAATTATTTAAATGGTAGAAGGTAAAATTGTTGTGTACAAATATTTATGCTTTTGACAATATCAGTGTTGTATATTTTATTTTTCCCTTTATGACCCTTTTTTCACTAAGAACACAGGAATATGTTTTATTTTTGCATCCAATAAAACGTTTAAAATCCTTGATGTAGTCATAAAATAATGATTTTAATACATAAAAGGTACGTCATTATATCGACCGTGAGCGTTTCCTGCTGTTACATTTATACATAAAAGACTTCTCTTCCGATACCATTGCAAAAGTGGTAGGTATATACCAACTAGTTACTTTGCCCAGAGTTGGGCAATAACTAATCTGATTAGTAGTTACTACTGTTAATAATCACTTTTGTTATATGTACTCTGTAACCTAAATTATAGAGTAATCGGAGTAATCAGATTTGATCTTGCCCAACTATGACTATACTGAAACGAACTTCATAACCTGTTCCAGTATCTATTATTCTCTCTGATATTTTATTAGTCATAAACATTTACAGCAAAATACAATAAAAAACTTTTACTCTATTATTTAATTCATTTCCTTGTTGCTAATAATTTCCAGAACATACGGTTTTGTTTTTTAAACTTACTACTTGGAATGTAAAGAATTTATGAGTGAAGTGAATATATATAAGAGCGGCCACGGTGCTCAAAAATATATGAACGTTTAGAACCTAAAGGCAACAACGACAAACGAATTAAACGCGGGACCATCATAAATCTACTGGAGTTTGTGAGCATCCTGTCCAAACTAATATATTCGATGGCAACTGAAGCTACAGGTAGTGACGAATAAACGTCTAAATTGTTTAGGAGTCAAGTCAAATGTAGGCCATTGTAGGCCACCCGTAAAGTAATCCTCACATTTGGCCCAAAGCATATAGATAGTATGCCAGTGGCAACAAAATAGTGGCACGACAGCATCTTGCAGTCAGAATCGTAGTCATCGTCAGTGTTCAATGAATACATTAGACAGTGACAGGTAGTATTATGTCACGCACAAAAAACTACCTTTTCGTGTTACTTTTATGTTAAGAGGTTGCAGGGTTTTATGGAAGAGGTTGAGGTCGCAGTGACCAAATAATTAGGGACATTTTGTTGAAATCTAGAGACTATAACGTCTAGCCTAGCCTAGCTCTTCAAATTCGTAGTGTGTAATGATTTTAAGACACGTAGAGGTCGGTGGGATAAGAGGAGAATTTAAAAATATTTTATTAATAAAACCTCTGTTTTAAATTGCACCCTGTAACACATTTTATGAATCAAAATCTTTTTCTTTTAGAAAACAACTTACCTCTTTGCCAGGTGGTACGTAGGCCCCTATCGCATTAATGACGTTCCATGCGATCAGAGCCGGCACGGCCCTCTCTAATTTACTCAGTCTCGTGCGAAGCTCCTCCTAGAATATGAAAAGTATTTTTTAGATTTTGGAGATTTTAGTCAAGTAATGTACATTACAAAGAAGTCACAGGAGCTATCGCTAGCCAGATTAGATAGTTTAGGTCTTAAACTCCTAAAATCCTGTTAGCCCCATTGTAATTTAATAATGATGACGATAATTGAGTTATTATAGCTGCTTATAGATCAAAATGAGACAGACAGAAGTATTCAGGTGATTCACACTA
>JALPQI010000010.1:0-59218 GCA_025490895.1 Thaumatotibia leucotreta | reverse complement strand
ACAAGTTAGTATTAGACTCATTTTTAACCGACTTCAAAAAAAGGAGGAGGTTCTCAATTCGACTGATTTTTTTTTTTTGTTGTATGTATGTTACCTGATATCTCCGAGAATAGTGAACCGATTTTAAAATTTCTTTTTGTGATCGAACGTGTATTACCCCGAGATGGTCCCATTGGCACCAAGTTGGGGTCTGATGATGGGATCCTGGAGAAATCGAGGGATCTCTTCAAATGTTAAAGGTACATGTATGGCGCTTTTGGTAATTTTCATTCATTTACAAGAATTTGCATTCAGAAAGTAGGATTTGAGGAAACCAATGATGGAAACAAATCGGGAATCTTGGAGAAACCGGTTGAAGTCGGTTTTTTAAATTTTTAATTTGGTGATTATCAATAGTTATTAAAGCATAAATACTCTAACTCGTACATTATCAATAGATAGGTAAGGTTGGCTCAAAAATATGTTAACGATTTTGATCCTTTTGCCTCCGAGTTACGTTCCAAAAAGTAAACATATTAAACGTGACTCAGAGTCGCTATGGTGGGCGGGATCAGGCTAAGTAGAGTTTGTTATGAAAAGTTAGTTCCTGGGTCGATTGCAAAGAAAGTAATTAAACTTCGGCAACGAACCACGATCATTTCCATTGTGTTAGGTGCGAAAATTAGTCATACAAACTATACCTAAGTACTTCATTTATGAGTTGTCGTTGACGTTAAGTTTTGTATTCATTGAAGCCGTTAACTACATATTACATATTTATTTGAAATCGACCCAGGAACTAACTTTTCGCCTCTTCTTAGCCTGATCCTGCCTACCACAAATTTTCATATTAAGAAACGTTGATGTAACCTCAACCTATCAGAACTTTTCATTCATAGTTTGTTCAAAATGGAATATGTATGTCCTTTAGGAAATACCTCTCCTAAGGTGACATGACATGAATTTTTTGCCAAACTAAAATTATAATATATTTCAGCGCTGACGGCAATTATGAAGTACGATACAAGTCTAACGTTCTCATTTATCCCAACGGCGAAGTACTTTGGGTACCCCCTGCTATTTACCAAGTGAGTATTGTTTTAACTGTACATACCTATACCATGAGCTGGGAAGTATAGTTTACTTTAGGTTTTAATCGATGCGTAAAGCAAGCCATCGCGCTTGGTCGAATTGATAAGTACGAGCACGATAACTATTTTACGTATCGAATAAACCCAACGTAATCGATACTTGAAAAGTCATGGTACGACTAATGTTTAATTTTGTTCATTCAACTACACTAAAGGTAGCTAAACCTAATCCGTTTTTTGTAATTTTACAGAGTTCGTGCACCATCGACGTAACTTACTTCCCATTCGATCAACAAACTTGCATCATGAAATTTGGTTCGTGGACCTTCAACGGCGACCAAGTGTCTCTCGCTTTGTACAACAACAAGAACTTCGTAGACCTGTCTGATTACTGGAAATCGGGAACATGGGATATCATAGAAGTACCCGCGTACCTGAACATCTATGAAGGAAACCACCCTACGGAGACAGACATCACTTTTTACATTATAATAAGGAGGAAGACCCTGTTCTACACTGTCAACTTGATTCTGCCAACCGTGCTTATTTCGTTCCTTTGTGTGCTGGTATTCTATCTACCTGCCGAAGCAGGTGAAAAGGTAAAACTAAATTTTATTATACAATTCAATAAAAAAAATCAGAAATGTAGGTACTTATGCATTCGATTTTTATTTTGATTATAAATAAGTACTATGCTTACATGTTAACTAGTAATGACACCTGCCTAATTAAGTAATTGACAAAATAGGTACCCTTTAATACTTTTCTCAATGTACATTCCTATTTACATACCTATACTATATTTATACTATAGACAACGCAAAAGATAGATATAATCACAGATAGTAACTACATATATGTGTCATTTTCCGCGTATGTATCGATATCTGACCGTGATTACCTACTGTACTCATGGGGCCATCCGCTACGTACTACGGCGTAGCACTACAAAAAAGCCGCGCTGCACAGCGGAAAGGTTCAACGAATGCGTACAATTGATTATGATTAGATACTTAGAAATTAATTTAATATTTATTGTATTCGCTTTTGTTTTAGGTCACATTGGGTATCAGCATTTTACTGTCACTGGTTGTGTTTCTGCTCCTGGTATCGAAAATTCTCCCACCGACCTCGCTCGTGCTTCCTCTTATCGCCAAATATCTGCTCTTTACATTCATCATGAATACTGTCAGTATCCTCGTCACGGTCATCATCATCAACTGGAACTTCCGAGGACCTAGAACTCATCGGTAAGTGCCTTCCCAACTACCTTAAAGCTAGGAGATTTAGGTATAGGTAGGGATACCTACTTAAGTAGGTACGCACTGAAACGTATATCATGAATATCTATAGAAGTTCATACTGTGATAAACTACCTAACTACATACCTACTAACTAACCTACAATACCTACTTTCATGAGCAGAAACTGTTCCTATGTGACATTTACGATAATTAACTGTAACCGTCATCAATTTCAGCATGCCCCTTTGGATTCGAAGTGTGTTCTTGCACTACCTGCCCGCCGCACTGCTCATGCGGCGTCCGCGTAAGACCCGCCTACGCTGGATGATGGAAATGCCCGGCATGGGAGCACCCCCTCACGCAGCCGCGCCGCACGACCTGCCGAAGCACATCAGGTAATGCACGATATTATGGGCTAATAATAGCATTGTTCTCTTCACGATTGAACCTATCTCTTACTTTACAGTGCTATCGGTGCCAATCAAAGTAAAATGGAGGCGATGGAGCTGTCAGATTTGCACCACCCGAACTGCAAGATCAATCGGGCGGCTGGAGGTGGTGAAGTTGGCGCTTTAGGCGGCTTGGGCGCGCTTGGCGGGCTCGGTCTAGGCGGGGAACGACGAGAGTCTGAGAGCTCTGATTCACTTTTGCTATCTCCCGAAGCGGCTAAGGCTACTGAAGCGGTTGAATTCATCGCAGAGCACTTGAGAAACGAAGATCTTTATATCCAGGTAAGGTAATCGTTACGTATCCTGAAACGCATGCTAAATCGCTAAAACAACTGAGCCTACGTCACGTTTTTAGGCATATTCTAGCAAACCAATTGGTCTGTAGAAAAAGGTAGGGCATTGAAAAAAATGTAGGTTGCTCATAGATAATTCGCGTTTTTACTGCCAAGTTGGTTTGTCCTCCCTATCTACCTTATAGGTACAATATTGTCACCCCCTTAAATTGGAAATGTGCCGTAATTATCAAGCCATTTCCATTTCGATTCATCAATACAAGTGTAGTCGGTACCTATACAGCATCTTTTTCTAAGATCAATCCATGCATCTTCACAGACGCGCGAGGACTGGAAGTACGTTGCCATGGTGATCGACAGACTGCAGCTGTACATCTTTTTCATCGTGACCACTGCTGGAACCGTCGGCATCTTGATGGATGCTCCACACATCTTCGAATACGTTGACCAGGATCGCATTATCGAAATATACAGAGGGAAGTAAATAAAAACATCGAGTAACAGTATCAATTCATCATTTCGTACAGGTAGAGTTGTTGGTTAGGTAGGTAGATACCTACTCGTATTGTTTATCAGTTAACTTTATTAAAAACTTCCAAAGCAACTAATTTCTTCCTTTATTTACTAAATACTTATTATAGTAGAAATAAAAATCGAATATCATATTGATATTAATGACATAATGGCAGAATAACAAACATTATTGCTCATCTCATAGTTAAAGAATTTGCAAAGAATGTCCAAATAACGCTCATTTTGATCAATATAAGAATATTATTAATGATAATTTTTAAGTATTCGCAGCTTTTCAACAATAGTTGAAACAATCCTGACATATGCATAAGAATGTATAAACACTTCCATTAATGTATCCTATATTTAGGTAGGTAGTTTACTAGAACGCCTAGCCTAACTAAACATCACGACGGTACCTAATAAACCGCATGCGTCAAAGACTCAATTGGGTAGTCCGGTAGGTAGTCCATCTCGCCCGTAGCCTATAGTTATACTGGCGAATTCGCCCTCCAAAACATTCTGGTAGTTATTAATCCACCAAGTTTTAGCAAAAGGGCAAGAATGTTAATTAAGCGGTGAACACAAAAAAAGAGCTCAAAAAAAAAAGAGTCATTTATTCGTATGTAGGTATCGTCTTGGCATTATACAGGGCGATTCCTGTGTCATGAGCAGGAGTGAACAGGGTTCTACGGACGGTCATGCTGAGCAACTTTCACTACGGCGATAACCAAGAATTCACCAAAAAAATTAATTATGAGTTAATTGATCTTTAATTGATAGTTAAGTATCAATTAACTCATAATTAAGAATTTTTTTATGCAATTTTTCGGTTGTCTCCGAAGTGAAAATTGCTCAGCATAACCATCCCTAGTATCCTGTTCACTCCTGCTCATGGCTCGAGAATCATCCTGTATTTTTCGAACCCACATTTGGTCAATGGTAGCACCTACTAAGCTACATAATTTCTTGACAAACTCATTTAGTGGAAAATGAATTTGCGTCATAATAATGTACATTCAAGTATTGATATTTTTGTCTTTACCCACCCAAGAACAATCAGAGTTCCACACCTTCGCGAGCATAGTACCGAAAGGAAATTCTGTAAGCCCGTTGCAGTAGTTACCTACGTGGATTAGTATGAACATGGGTAAATACTTAAATACCTAGGTAAAATTGAATTTAATCGGAATGTAGATAAATGCAATCGCTCGTATACCTACCACCATTCGCTATAAACTAGCGTGCAAGCGTTTGCTGTAGTGGGCTTCCGCCAATACGAGTAGTCCACTAGTCTTGAGCTTCATAAGATAACGAAAGGAGATGCGAGATTTAGGTAACAATTATGCACTTAGCTCGATCTTGTTTGTCTATTAGTTTAAATAAGATTATAATAGGGTAATACAATAAATTAATAGAAATTAAAATGGCTGTGTTCGAAGTTCACCTAGTGTAAAAACACAATACTGTTTCGACATAAGTTTGTATTTTGACATGTAATTAGAGACAAGGTAAATGCGCGGTAATTTAAAATTAAATCATAGTTTTAAGAAATGTCATCAGCGTGTATTATTTTCATTTGTTTATTATTAAGTTTTGCTATTGAAGCTCCAAATTTAAAATTGGTTTAAATCTGTAATAATTATGTCAAAAACCTGCCAGGATGCGCATATCTAAGCATTGTTATTTTATTTTCTTGAAATCTTATATTGGTATTCAAAATTTTATTTGGTACTATCGTCTCAAACATAGTTGCCGAATACTTTTGTTGTCAAATCTAAGGTACAAATAAGTTGTTAAAAAGCCTTCCGGAACTCCTAGGCAACTTGACACTTTATTTATTTGGAATGCTGTTATGAAGTATTTTATATCTATGATTAATATTCATGATCAAGCATTATGCATAAGTTGGATAAAATGTATATCGACTCTGGTCTCCTATAGAGTAAGTTAATCATGTTAGCGTTATGATAGATGTTTCTGAAAAACTATTTTGATTTTATCATTAGATATTTAATTAGTATTTAAATAATTGTTAAAGCTGAGGCATGCGACAAGATACTGTCATTGTTGAATTAAATAATATCGGCTTGTAATATCCTGGATTGTAGCTGGAATATAATGCATATTAGGTTATCTGTAACTCGGCCTATAGCACTAACTATATTTACGCACTAAAATATCTTGTCCACTCATTACTTTTATATCCATGTTGTTTTAATAAATTTTTACGTGTGAAAAACTGGGTCTATTCTATTGTGCTTTCCCTCGTCCATTCTCAAATAAAACTCAACATTATTTTTCGACATTTTATTTAAACTAGCATTATGTAACACAATTTGTAATAATTATTATCTCTTACACCGAAAACAGTCATTCTTTCTTAGCCTAATGCAATATTTCTTAAATATTTTTAGTAATGGAAATACATTTAATCAGATTTGTATTCCAATAGAAAATTCAATTTATCGCATATTATAATTCAATAACAAGAAATAAGAGAGTGCTTATACCTAATCGTCATCTTCGTTATATGACGGTGAAGTGGGCGAATAGTTCGGTGAAGTTGGGGAGTAGGACGTCGGGCCACCAGCGGAGGATGGAGAGTAGGCAGGGGAGGAGGGGGAGTAATTCGGTGAAGTAGGAGTGTACGTCGGCGATGTCGGCGAGTACTTGGTCGAGGAGGGAGAGTACCCCGGCGACGATGGAGAGTAGTTCGGCGACGAAGGGGAATAATTCGGGGAGGACGGCGAGTACCGAGTGCTACCCGGGTGCTGCGGCGAAGAAGGAGAGTACGCGGGGCTGGCCGGCGAGTACTGGGGACTTGTTGGCGAATATTGTGGACTTGTGGGCGAATAAGTCGGACTGCCCCCTGCGATAGAAGGTGATGTCGGTGAATAATTCGGTGACGTAGGTGAATATTTCGGCGAAGATGGGGAGTAACTCGGTGAAGTAGGCGAGTACGCCGGCGAAGTGGGGGAGTAGGATGGACTCGTTGGAGAATAAGCGGGGGAAGTCGGTGTGTAATTCGGTGACGATGGGGAATAGCTTGGTGACGCGGGACTGTAAACCGGGCTGGTCGGAGAATAGCTCGGCGACGACGGCGAGTAGCCCGGTGAAGCCGGAGAGTACGCGGGACTGGTCGGTGAGTACGACGGACTGGTCGGCGAATAGGATGGGCTGGTGGGCGAGTAACTAGGAGAAGTAGGCGAATAGCTCGGAGATGTCGGGGAATACGCAGGGCTGGTCGGTGAATAACTCGGCGAGGTCGGGGAGTAGCTGGGCGACGTGGGAGAATAAGATGGCGACGTCGGCGAATACCCAGGTGACGTGGGCGAATAGCTCGGCGACGCCGGGGAATAGATTGGCGAAGTGGGGGAATAATTAGGAGACGTCGGCGAGTAAGAAGGACTTGTTGGTGAATAGTGTGGGGAAGCCGGGGTAAGACTTGGGGAGGCGGCGGCATAAACGGGGCTGGTTGGGGAGTAAGACGGGGAGGCACCGGCTGGGGAGGCGTATGGGGACAACGGCGGTCCGGGCGACCCGGGGGAGCCGGGCTGCGGCGACCACGCGCTGTAGGCGGGCGACAGGCCTGATGCATCCGACGCGCCGGAAGGCGAGAATGATGGGCCGCCGGGAGTCATGATGCTTCCAACTAGAATAGAATTAAAATTGACAATAAAGTTCATTGTTCTTCATTAGGTATTCAATAGAGAAAACAATAATAGTGAAATGGCCGTGCAATGTGTCAAATGGATGTAGTTCGTTTAAATTAGTAGTAGTTACATCATTTAATTCAATCAATATTACGTATTTTAATTGATGATGATAAAAATAGTGGTGATCGCCAAATGCCTACGCGATAATATATTTGCTTTTTGACTTATCATCACCATTAGGATTGATCACTATAGTAATAAGTTTTAAGCGAAACCCCTTGGGAGCAACTCTGGAAAAGGTGAACAAAAACTATGCATTCATCCGGAAAGCCAATTAACATAACTACCCCATTAAGTAACTAAAATGTAAAAAACTAAACACCTTATTTCATAGTATTCAAGTATCTTATGACTGCTTATGAAGCTGATAAATATTGCTGGCCCCTCCAGTCTTCATGACCAAAAGGGACAAACGGATCTTGCTAAGTTAGGAGACGTTTATGAATAAGGGGGTAAAGCTTTCTATATTAATATAAGACATACCTTGGCCAGGAGACCAGACGCTGCTGCCATAGCCCGGCGTGTTCTGCGTGGACCACGGAGTCATGAGCGGAGTCATGGACGGCGTGCCCACTCCGAAGTACATGCCGCCGCCGACTCCCATGCCGACGCCGAGGCCACCCATTTCCATGCCGTGTTTGCATTTTTCAGCGTCCAACAGCAAATCGAAGCAGCCTGGAAATTATAGAAATGAAATGTATATTCTGGCAGCCCAAATGCCCCACAAAAAATTTAAGCAGGTTGTCACAGGTCAGTTGTTTTTGTGAGTAATTTAAAATTGAACAAGTTATTGATGGCAGGGCATTGTTGAAACTTACCTGTCCCCATTCTTGGCAATTGTCCCATGATAATATTTTCCGACACGCCTCTCATAGGATCCACTTCAGCGTGACTGGCAGCATCTAGCAGCACGTCCACAGTTTCCTCGAAGGAGCATCTCATGAGCGCGCCGGTGTCTTGCCTGTTGATACCGTGACGGGTGATAGCCATAAGATGACCTTTAGCTGTCATGACGTCGCAAAGTAACGCAAGGTGACGGTAGTTCACGTATAGACCGTAGAACTGCAGCACGGCGTTCATTTCTTTTTCTACCGATTTACGCACAGCCTCGATACCCAACACTTGGAATATTTCGCAAATGTCGTTACTGAATGTTCTGATCGGATCAACATCTCTCTCGGACAATACTTTCATTAGAGAAGTACCGTCAGTTTCCAATAGCCATTCCGCTATAGCCTTGAACTCTCCTTGTTCAGTGATAATGATGCGTTTCTTCGCCTCGGTTTGTGGCAAGTGCATGTACACTTTAGCGATAGCTTCTATGCCTTGAAGCGTCATGTCTGATAACATATTGGCTTCGATACACCGCAAGAACATGTCATCTTCCATTTTATCTACTGTCTCCTCGTCATTATCTTGGAATTTGCTTTCTTCGTTATTCATAATTCGGATACGCAATACGAGTTTTTCGGCGTTGTCGTCGTTAAAGATACAGTTCAAATCATCTCCAAATCCGGCGTTAATCTTTTCAGCGATTTGTTCCATAGTGAGTTTCTTGTCTGTCATCCTTTTACGATCCAACTCAATACGAAGAAGCCAGGGAGAAATCTTTGTAGGATCAAAGTCAGGCATTTCGTAGTATACATTAACAAATTCTTGATCTTCAGCAATAACTGTATTTTGAGGGTCAGGATCATAGTAAATGGCCGTGTTGGCAGTAACCTTACGTAGAGTCGTGTGTTCCAGTCTGCAAAGTACATTCTTAGCTTTCTCAGCATCTCGAGCCGCGCCACCTGTTAAGAACACGGTTAGGGAAGGCGCCTTTGGTTTCTTTGATATATTGATGATTTCCTTCAGACGAGGCACACCCAGGGTTACGTTCTTGGACGACACACCAGCAAAATGGAAAGTATTCAGTGTCATCTGAGTAGCAGGCTCTCCGAGAGACTGCGCGGCCAGAGCGCCGACCATTTCTCCAGGGTTTACTTGGGCCTGTTGGAAGCGAGTCTCGATTTCTCCAATCAACCATTCAAATGCTTCACTAGACAATCTGTATTCTTCAGCAACAAACTTTGTACAAAGTGTAGATCTTACTAGACATTGGAACAGCAGAGTAGCATTCTCATTGGCTTGTACTGATAAGCGGTCATCACCAGCTACAATAACACACTTTTTCAAGAGATCCTTGACTCCTTGAATTACTTTGATGGGGCTCAGGTCCGTTGGCATACGCTTGTTAATATGGAAAATTTTTTGAACATTCCATATCATTCTCTTAAAGTTGCAAGGGAGTACAACTTTAGATTCTCCACTGGGGAAGATTTGACGCAATACTTCTCTGTCCTTGTTCAATTGTTCCCATTCGCTTTCCAAATCGGCAATAACATATCCGGATTCCGTGAGCTCTTTTATGATTTCTTCATTAAATATCCTCTTAAGATAACGTTCGTTTGAAGGATCGAATTTGAATTTCTTTTCAAATGCTTTGTTTGATAGTTTCACAGTCGGTAGATTTTGGAATTCCACAGTTTCTCCAGCCAGGCCGTCCTCGCCGTATCTCAACTGGATAAGCTGTCCGACAGAATTACGCACGGTTCCATCGTAGTGAACCATTACAGATTCCATAGCCTTTATGAGACGACGCTGGATGTATCCAGTTTCAGCGGTCTTTACGGCAGTATCAATAAGACCCTCACGACCTCCCATGGCGTGGAAATAGAATTCCGAAGGAGTTAAACCGGCAAGGTACGAATTTTCTACGAAACCTCTGGACTCAGGACCATAATCGTCTTTGATGAAGTGTGGTAGAGTCCTCTTTCGGAACCCAAAGGGAATACGTTTACCCTCAACGTTTTGTTGTCCCACACAAGCAATAACCTGGGAAATGTTAATGTTGGAACCTTTGGAACCTGATACCACCATAGCTTTGAGATTATTGTATTCAGTCAGTGACTTCTTAGCTGAGCCACCGGTCTTGTCACGAGCATCGTTAAGGATACGATTCACTTGATTTTCGAATGTCTGTCTGAGAGTATTACCAGGTGTAGGCTCCAGTTCCATATTATGAGCTTTTTGAATGACCTCTATTACATCATCTTTGGCCTTTACTATAGCCCTCTGGATCTCTTGATATGTTTGTGGATCGGCGATAGTGTCTCCAATACCGATGGAATGTCCTTCAAGCAGCAACCAGTTGTTAATGACAGTTTGAATGTTACCATAAAATCGACCAGCAGTTTCATGGCCCAGCTCCAACATGCAAATATGAAGAAGAGAACCAGCCGAGGCACCAAGTGACTTTTTACACAATATTCCCATGAGCAGCTCTCCATGTTCTACTACTACTTTAGTGTCTCCTGGAGATATCCATTTGTATGGTCCATCATCTTCTTCATCAGGATGTGTGGAATGTGTACGAATCATGTTTACATTTCCTGGGATGATCAGGGTAAATATTTGCTTTCCAGTCCAAAGTGGCTGAGGTTTCAAAATGCAGGGTTGAGGAATTTTACCATCCCAAGTGGGTAAGAACATCAGAAGGTTCATAACCTGCTCTTTGGTCAAGAACACATCTCTCTTTGTCATCTTTCGGACTGCAGTAAGAGTGTCTTGTACAATACCCATGACAGGTTTGTTAGCTTGTGGGGTAATAATCTGACGAGGAGTTATGTGAATGTTTTCGACCTCTGCACGAGTCTCCATAGACTGGGGCACATGTAAGTTCATTTCATCTCCATCAAAATCAGCATTGTACGGAGAAGTACAACTCAAATTCATACGGAATGTTGACCATGGCAGTACTTTTACTCTGTGACCCATCATACTCATTTTGTGTAGTGTTGGCTGACGATTGAAAATAACCAGGTCATCATCTCTTAGATGACGTTCTACTTTATATCCATATTGTAAATGCAAATCTGACGGTTTAGGGTGGAACCTCAAGTCTATCCTCTCTCCATTGTCACGGACGATATATTTAGCGCCGGGATATTGTGCATTGCCTCGTCGTACCAGCTCCTGCATCCGATCAATATTAAATGGTGTTACTAACTCTGGGAAAGTCAAGTTTTGCGCAATAGATCTTGGTACTCCTACTTGATCAATACGCAAGTTGGGATCTGGCGTAATGACCGTACGTGCAGAGAAATCTACACGTTTTCCCATGAGATTTCCTCGGATCCTTCCTTCTTTGCCTTTCAGTCGCGCTTTAATTGCTTTAAGTGGTTTTCCCGATTTTTGCATAGCTCTGAAAAGAAAACAATAAACAATTATTTTAAAAGGTCATGGAGAAGTTCAGGTCATCAGGTGACCATCAGGTCATGAAGCTTGAACAGATAGTAGAATAAAAATTTCCGAAATAAAGATGCAAAAAAATCATCTGTACATTTGTAACCATTATTATAATGCACATCAATTCCATTAATTGTCTTTATCTGTTTTGGTGATGGACCTATCTGCTTCACGTTCGTTTTATTTTGTAATAAAATTATCAATCTTCTATGTTTACATAAATGTTCTAGATAAAAATAAGCGTGAAATCTCCCCATGAGAAGAATTAGGTATTATATGATAGATTAAACATTAGGTTACAATCATGGATAAATGTTTAATATCATATGATATGTATAGTAATAATTGACTAATAAATTGCAGTTATTGGCAGTGAATTTATAATTAAAGTCTGTTTACTAAAAATGCTTATAATAATAGACTAGTTAGTATCAGGTGAATGCGGGATGCTGGTTGCTCACCAGGTTGATCGGTATAAAGAATGTATTTTTTAATTCCGTTAAATTTAAGGGACACTTATTTATAGGTGAAATATAATTAATTTCTTTAAGAAACTATTGTTTTAACTCTTGCTGTAATTGAGTTTTTATAATGACAATACTGACTGAACAAATGTATTGTAACTTTTATTACATCCTTATGTCCTATAAAATTTTGAATCATTTAGACAGAACACTAGAACAATTTTAGTTTAGCACACTAACCCAGTGTTAACTGATGAAGCTCATATTTTCTTGACACTTCTAACCAATTAACCTAGGGTTAAGTTGTTCTAACTCTGAACTAAAATTGGGGATCCTTTATTCGGTTACCTATCATAAAGTCGAAAATTGTGATGTCGAATATTAGTATCCCGAAAACGTTTCCCATTTTATTAATTGGCCTAAATTTTGTTTGCCCGAAAGTACGTTTCCCTGCTTATTATTTACCCCCTTTCTCAATTAGCAGCAATTTTATTTCGCTTATGATTCGACTCAACACTCGTAAAAATTCCGAAGTATCATTTGCCAACTACTTTTTTTGGCATAAAGTATTTTGACCGAAGTATTATTTCCCCCCCTATCAAACAATCGAATTCATTATTTCGAATAAACACTTGTTAAAATCCCGAAGTATTATTTGCCAACTACTTTTTGTGGCGTCAAGTATTCAGACCGAGATATTAATTTTCCCCTTATATCAAAAGACTAAGACTCCAAAAGCAAAAAAAAAGCAAAGCTCCCGCCTTAGTCTTCTAACCTAACCTATCCGACTCGGATCTGCCCCGGGAGCGGGTCTATATCGGGTGGCATAATGTTTTTATTCCGAAAAATTTTTCGCATAATAACTTTACGCCGAAAAATGAATGGCATAAACATTGTTGCGCATATTTTTGTTATGCCGAAATTGTTAATCCTAACTTGGTTGTTCCTAAATATTGTTTGTCCTAATGATTTTCGTGTCTTATGTATATGTATCGAAAAATTATTGTGCATAATGGTGATGTTCCTACTATTTAATGTACTAAAAGTGATTACCTACCTTTAACTAACTTTAAAAATATTTTTTTATTCCTTATACTTAACTATTACTAAATAATTCGCCCTGTTGTCCAAAGAATTTAAGTGAGCAATTTTGACCTGGGAACCGGTCGACGAAGCCCCGCTGCGCGGGGCTTCTATTTCCGCTCTAAGGGATAAAAGGTACCTAACGAACCTATCCAGGTTAAGGTAGGGGAGGTTCAGATTATTTCTTTTTTAATGCGGGGGGCTTCGCCCCCCGAGCCCCCCTGGTGGGGGGCTTCGTCCCCCCCGTCCCCCCTTTTTTTGGTTTTGTAAGTATGAGGATGTGTAAACAATTGATTAAAAATACTTAAGTATTTAAAGACTACGCCATTCACTCCGCCCTAGCTTCGAAACCTAACCAATCCACGTCGGTTTTACCCTGGTTTACTTGAACATTTTTTTAACCAATCACCCTGTTGTTCAAATGTTTTGCATGTTGTTATTAAAATGCCTTTTTGAATGAAATTTCGGACATGATAAAAGTAGGCGCAGTGAAAATTGACAGTTCGAGTAGTAGGGAAAACAATATTTATTACAATGAACATTAGGATTAAAAATGATATTTCAATTACACATAGCATCGACATAGCATCGATGGTAACCTATTGAAGTTTCGAAAATCCCTTATCCAATTTTCACTTGTCCGACAATCGTTCTTCTGGTTATTGATATAAGGGAAAATTACATTTCCGATTTATGAAAAGGTGGTTACCAAATCGATTGTCAAATAAAAATGTTGGCAACCGTTGTTCTGGTTACTGATATAAGGTAAAATGACATTTCGATTTCGCTTAGCATCGGATTTATGAAAACATGGTTAACAAATCGGTTGTCAAATAATAAATTTGGCAACCGTTCTTCTGGTTATCTAAATTCGGGAAAATGTTGATGTGGGATAGAAAACGAGGACCATTTCAAAAAATATGGTAAACAATGTACATGGATTATAAAAATTCGAGGAACCGTTTTCGGACAAGTGAAAATCGGACAAAGGATTTTCGAAAGTTCAATAGGTTACCCCTTTATTCCGTGGTGGACACCAAACAGGGTTTTACATGCCATTAAAATTCAAACTATAAATTAGACCCAAGTTTTTTTAAGGTGACAAGTTTAGATAGCAAGTTTTTGACACCCAGACTAAAGGATAAATATTCATGCTTCATATCAATGGCAACAATGTACAAGGGTCTAAGTTCTAAACAAACCTTCAAATCAGCACTCAGCACTTTATACACAAATATGTTATTGTCATCAAATCGTCGGGTTAACTGTAGAACCAACTATTTCCTTGAAGTTGGTTTTGACAAATCGTATTTTATGTCAGTGGCAAAGATGTTTTACCGAAATACATAGTTGGTTTTGCCTTTAAACTGGCGAAATATTAAAACTAAAATGATAATATTCATAACAGTTTAGGAACATGCATACTAAAGAAGGATAATATATTACTTACTTTGGCATACCCGGCATATCATTATCAACAAAAGTGGCCACATGGAACTGCAACATCCTGATATTATCTGCAAGAACATGAGCTGCAGCGCCCGACTGCTCATTCCTCATCAGCTCATTGTTTGCTTTAATGATGTCAGAAAGTTTGTGAGTAAGATCATCCTGATTCTTGGCAGCTCCAAACATTACTACAGCAGGACGCACAGATAAAGGTGGGACAGGGAGAACTGTCACAATCATCCAATCAGGCCTGGCAAATTTAGGATCCATACCCAGGATGAAGGATTCCTCATCTAAAAAAAAATTATAAATTAATCAACAAATTGCTTTAATGTATCTGGTTTCTATTCTAAGAAATTATTATACTAACTAACAAGTAAAAAGTGATAAAATCCAGATAATGTTCTTTTAGAAGAAAGGCTTTTTTAGAAAATTTGTGGAGTACATACATTGTGAATTGTGCATCAAGGGAGGTAAGACGGAATTACTAACAGTGTTAGAAGCCTGACACTGAAAGCGGAGGGCTTTTAATGACTCGAGTTAGTATTCCGCTTACCGACTGTGATGCATACAATGTTTTTCATCACACTTGCCGGCAAATAAAATAACTTTTAAGAATAAATATTATTAAATGACATACGGACATTTCTATTACTCCCTAGGGAATTTCACTTTTCTATTACTGCCACTACACATACAAGCAATGGCACGCTTAGACAGCAAGTGCGATGAAAAGTTATTTACAAAACTAGTTTACATAACTATCCCATTCCTCACCAGTTATGTGTTTTAGAATTTCCCAAACTCTTTCTGCTGTTATGATGATCTTCTTCTCTTGAGAGTCTTCATTAACATGTTTCCATTCTGCAGAAAGGTCGAGTCCCTGCCTCCTGATCGAGGGCTGGTAGTGACCACAACCTCCATGACCAGACCCTTTTTTCGCCTCCTCTCCTTCTTTTCCTATATCCATGTCTTCACCACCCTCACAAATATTTTTACCTTTACACAAGTCATATACATATGTTAATCTCTTACGAGGCTGTCCTTTTGACTTCATTACAACTTCCTTTATCTTTGGATTAGTCTGCAATATAGAAAATGTTGAAAAGGTATAGTATTATTGCGTAGTAGTGATGTAATTAAAAAACAAAATTTTATATGTAATGTATTACTTACGGGACTGACAAGCAGTTTTGAACAATAAAAACAGACACATCTTAATATTTTAATCGTTTTCGTTATGAAACCAATATGAAATACTGGTTTGGCTAGATCAATATGGCCAAAGTGTCCAGGGCATTCTGTCATGTTGCCAGCACACGTCTGGCATCGAGAGCTTCTGTCGATCACCCCTTGTCGAGGATCCATAAGGCCCCCAAGCTTGGGCCTTCCACCTTCCATAGTCTCAGGGTAGCGGATGCCACCTTCCGTGACTGACATACGTCGCTAAAAAAGTTAACGTTAATATACATAGTATAGCACAGAATTACTTATTTCACAATAGAATTATTTTTAATCTAATTTCATATTATTCTAAGACATATCTCAAGGAAGAAAGGTAATTTAAACTGTGGCCGTGATAAACAAATAGGATTTGCCTTGAACATAGCAAAAAGATAACACCACAATACAAGCGCAACTGCGTGACCTGTGTGGACATGATTAATTATACACATCCAGGGTCTAAATCGTATCTTAATTTTATTGTAATCGAAAATGTAACTTAAAATAACACTGTCTTCACAACTTACTATTTCATCTGGTGATATTATACCAAACTGTACCCTTTTTACTTGGCGCAAAGGCGCCTTAGAATCATTCGTGGTAGCCATTTTGAATGGCTATGCCTCTGACGGCTATACCTCATTAAAGGCCATCGAGGTCGCACCGCATCTGCCTCTAACTTGACTTTGGCAAGGCAATTTTGATTTGACAATATTGATTCTATTGTCTATGACACTACAAAATGTTGCCAGCATACATTTTTATTTCACCGTTAGGGTAAAAATGAAGTGTAATATAATACTAATAAATCATTTCTCACCCTCGCCAAGAGCAATGCTTCTAAAAAATGTCAAAATTGGCATAATTTATGCCAATTTTTGACATGTTTTAGAAGCACGGCAGTTCTCCGCCAAGTTAAGCAGTGGTTATCATTGATAACTTATCAATCATTTCAACCAAACCGAAATGACAGTTTTTATATTATTAATTTTATATTGTTAGTAAACCAATCCTTCAGAAACAAATAATAATACTTATCTTAAAGGTAATGAAATAAAACTGCATGGTAAATTCACATGTAGGTATATTCATCTTATTGTGTAAGAACATGAGTAGGCTAAAAAAAGGCCGCGAAAAACGTATAGTCGTGAAATGTTGATTCATCTCTTGAAAATTTGAAAAAGTATTCGCGACTTTTATTTGTGACGAAACTAGTTTTGACAGACTAGTATTATATAGTTCCCTTAAATCGTAAATAAAATATTCGTAGAGCTTGTTCGAAAAGTGAAGGCAAGTGGGTTATTAGGGCATGCCTTTCTGCCACACGCTTTCTCTTTCCGTACAGACTGTTAAGCAATTTAATATCGTTGCCTTCATTTTTCGTATGAAAGATTTAAACCTCGTTAAAGATAAATAGGTATGCAGTGCTTAACGAATAAGTAACAAGGAAAACAAAATACTTTGAAATGAAATCATGATCCATTTCTTTGTCATTCCGTACGTTGTATAGTCTGTGCGGAAAGTGTAGCAAGGCACGCATGCTCATATAATTCAGGTAGCATTACTTTCTAAACAGATTCTACAAATTTAATAGCACACCAGGGTGCTTAGACAAGTTGCCAATCGCTAACGCTTAATCGTCAATCGTAAACGAAAGGCAGTTAACTGTCTTTCTCGCACTAATATGAAAGAGCGACAGAGAGGGAAAACTACGATACGCTACTAAGCGTTAGCGATTGACAACTGGGCTAACCATGCAGACCGCATACAAATAGTTTGTCGATATCGAAGTAACGATTGGGTACTTCTTCATCAAAGTATTCCAGAACATACTGTAGGCTTTGATGGTTCAGTCAGTAGTTAATCGTTTGTCGTCATTGCGGTCACGTTCTAACAAGTAGGCGAGTGAGGCAGTGATGCGTAGCTCAATAAATGGTAAACGCGTGACCATCATAAGCCAGTCTTTATAATAATATAAAAATAATACCTACCACTGTACCATGGTATACGCAGGAAGCTTACACCTTCCTATTTCTGTAAGTACTGTACTGATAAACGTCGTACGATACACGCTTGAAGAGGAAATTCGTAACTCGTATCTATTTAATCCCTTCGGTCGTGTTTTAATTTATCGCCTCCTGTTTCGAACTTCATTTTTTTCGCACTTGTATCGTAATGTACTATTGCATTCTACATCTGTTCAACCGCGTATCTACTGCGAAAATTAAAAATTTCTAGTATCTGTCTCTTTCACTAAAATGACGCATTTATTGACAGAGTGACAGAGACAGATGCTCGAAATTGGCGATATTTGACGTTCGCGATATGCCGTAAACTCTTAACTAATTATCCCAATTGTTAGCCACACTTGTGCGGTTCGGCGTCATTACTGCCATTACATTCATTAATCATTCATTACACACAGGCGGTGCCCATTGCTCATACAAATATAAATAAGATTAAAACTAAACTAGATTAAATATAGGCCCCAGTGGCAAAAATGTATAATTATAATAGATTAGATTAAGATGCATGCAAATTTCAACCTTACAACTACCACAGCTATACATAGTTATGTTATGATACATAATATGTATATTACATATGGAAGAGCGGTGCCCCTTAGCACAGGTAATTATTTACTTAAAAAGGGGTTACCAGTGTATATTAAACTAGCACTATAAATTAACGAATAAATAATTTTTCATTTTCATTTTACCCTACAAATCCTACAATAGGTGTAGAACTTAACCTAGGCTATCTGTAGACATATAGGTCTCATATGCCAATTTTCCAATCCTCCTGTATGAATTCCGTAGTTCCGTACGAGTAAAATCGAATTGTAACTGGAAGATTGACGAAAAAGTTTCTTCATTTTCATTAAGTTTTTCAATCATCTACTAACTTTTTTTGCAATTATTACAATATTTAATTTTAGGTGTGTTTATAAACATTCACTTTAATTATGGCGCAATCAATTATCTATACTTGATTTCTCATATTGTTGGTATTTTAGTAAATAAGAATAATAGGTATTCTTTGAAATCGGGTATGCATTCGATATGCAAAATACGTGCGAGAATTGCGAGATAGTTATAGATAATTTTAAAACTCATCATTAGATGACGGAGATGATGGGCAGTAAATACTGTAATTAGAAGAATTTTCGGAACTAACTGGTGAATTCGTCAAACTAACTGGGGAATATTGTGGTTTATCATTAATAGAGATTGATATCGAAGGAGAATTTATTAACAATGAATTATTGGGCATCGACGGTGAATAAAATGGTGCCGTTAATGGATATGTAGATGCTGTGGATGACATTGAAAAATATGGTGGACTTGTAGAAGAGTCAACAGGGCTTACTGAAGAATATGTAGGGTTTGTTGGTGAATATGCAAGACTTGTTGGAGAATAAGTATGGCTTTCTGGAGAATCAGCAGGGCTCATTGAAGAATCGGCAGAGCTTTCTGAAGAATAAGTGAGGCTTGTTGGAGAATACGCAGTACTTCTTGGAGAATGAGCATGGCTTACTGGAGAATAGGTAGGGCTTTCTGGAGAATAAGTAGGGCTTGTAGGAGAATACGCAGGACTTGTTGGAGAATAATCATGGCTTCCTGGAAAATATGCAGGGCTTGTTGGAGAGTAAGTAGGGCTTGTAGGAGAATATGCAGGGCTTGTTGGAGAATAGGCAGGGCTTACTGGGAAATACGTAGGGCTTGCTGTAGAATCGGCAGGGCTTGTTGGAGAATACGTAGGACTTGTTGGAGAATAAACAGTGCTTACTGGAGAATAAGCTGGGCTTATTGAGAAATAAGTAGGGCTTGTTGGAGAATACGCAGGACTTGTTGGAGAATAAGCAGGGCTTAGTGTAGAATAAGCAGGGCTTACTGGAGAATAAGCAGGGCTTACTGAAAAATAAATAGGGCTTGTTGGAAAATACGCAGGACTTGTTGCAGAATACGCAGAATTTGTTGGAGAATAAGCAGGGCTTACTGGAGAATAAGCTGGGCTTACTGAAGAATAAGTAGAGATCATTGGAGAATACGCAACACTTGTTTGAGAATAAGCCGGGTTTGCTGTAGAGTATGTTGGACTTGAGGGAGAATAATCAAGATTTGAAGGAAAGTAATCCGGGCTTGTAGGAGAATATGAGACTGTAGGTGAATTTTGTATTAAACTTGGTATCAACGGGGAGTAAGTTGGAGCTGCGGGACTTATTAGAGAATGAGATGTGTGAACAGGACTGGTCGGTGAATATGAAGGACTTGATGGCGAATAAAAGGGGCTTGGTGAAGTAGGCGAATAGCTCGGAGACGTGACAGAATACACCCGATTAGTCGGCGAATAACTAGGTGAATTTGGTGAGTAGCTAGGTCTAGATAGAGAATGAACAGGTGAAGTCGCAGGGTGTCCGGGAGATAATGGTGAGTGATCTGATAAGGCCGGAGAGTACATCGGTGACGTGGGGGAATATTCCAAATGTGTTTGCTTATGTGAGTATTGGGCTGAATTCATATCGGTGGACAGGGAGTAATATGGTGATATCCCGGCCGGAGATGACAACGTTAAATATTCTGGTGAACCGATCTGCGGTGACCACACGCTGAACATTGGTGACATTTTCAAAGAATCTGGTGAGAAGCATTGACCTCCACCTGTAAATAAAAATGACATTATTTATGATAAAGCCCTAATGAGCAATTCTTAATAAGAAATACACTTTTTTATGTTTAATTCTCTTAAATTTTGCAACCCGATTCTCTATACAGAATCACGAGCTCTTTCGATTTTAATCGGATTAAAAATGGTCCAGTTTCTTTCATGTTGTGGAAACATTAAATTTTTTTATATCATTCAGTAGCGCCACCAAGTAGCACAGCATAATGTAATCATCCATAATTCTCTTTCATTTTCTCTCTCTAAGCTTACGTTTAGTGGGGTTTCTCATTTTAGCCTTTCGTTTATTCCAGTTTCCTTTCCTTTTACTGCCTTACACATTTGCGCACACCTTCAACATTGCTAAAAAATGTATCTTACTATATCTCGGCGTGTTCTGCGAAGACCACGGCGTCATTGGTATCGTCGCAGACGTTTTGTCGCCAAAATGCATGAAGTTAACTCCAAAACCTGTACCCTGACCTAGTCCTCCTATGGACTTGGCTCGCACACATTTAGTATCGTCTAGTAATAAATCAAAACAACCTGGAAACAAACATTTATATTAGCCTGAGATTTTTATTTTTAAAGTATAAATAACATGTCGTGACAGCTACATAATCTTACCTGTCCCTATTCTTGGCAGTTGACCTATGATTTTGTTTTCTGAGACGCCTCTCATCGGATCAACTTCAGCGTGACCAGCAGCATCAAACAAAATGTCACTAGTCTGTTCAAAAGAACATTTCATGAGTGCTCCGGTGTCCTGTTTGTTGATACCGTGGCGTGTGATAGCCATTAAGTGACCTTTGGCCGTCATTACATCGCATAGCAACGAAAGATGACGATAATTGACGTAGAGTCCATAAAACTCCAAGACTGCTTTTATTTCTTTTTCCAGACATTTGCGCGCAGCCTCAATACCTAAAACTTGGAATACTTCACAAACATCATTGCTATATGTTCTTACTGGATCCACCCCCTCTTGCGATAGAACTTTAAGTAGAGAAGTGCCGTCAGTTTCTAGTAACCATTCCGCAATGGCCTTGAATTCTCCTTCTCCATTGATAATAACCCTTTTTTTTGCATCAGTCTGAGGGAAGTGCATATACACTTTATCAATGCCGTCTATACCTTGAAGAGTCATGTCAGATAAGATGTTCGTTTCAATAAATCTTAGAAATACGTCGTCGTCCATTTTATCCTTGTTTTCGTCTTCGTTGTCCTCGAATTTGCTAACATCATTTTGGATGACTCTGATACGTAAAACAAGCTTTTCGGCGTTATCATCGTTGAAGATGCAGTTTAAGTCACCGCCAAATTCAATGTTAATTTTTTCAGCGATTTGCTCCATAGTAAGTTTTTTATCCGTCAGTTTCTTACGATCTACTTCAATTCGTAAAAGCCAAGGTGATAACCTTGTGAGATCAAAATCTGGCAACTCATAATAAGCTCTTACGAAATCTTGATCTTCAGGTATAATTGTATTTAGAGGATCAGGATCATAGAAAATTGCAGTATTCACAGTTACTTTACGAAGCGTAGTGTGTTCCAGTCTCGAAAGTACGTCTTTAGCTTTGTCAGCATCTCGTGCTGAAGCGCCAGTTAAGAACACTGTCAATGAAGGGGCTTTCGGTTTTTTCGAAACATTAATTAGTTCATTAAGTCTTGGCACGCCAAGAGTAACGTTTTTAGAAGATACTCCTGCGAAATGGAAAGTGTTCAAAGTCATTTGTGTAGCAGGTTCCCCAAGCGATTGTGCAGCAAGTGCCCCGACCATCTCTCCGGGGTTAACTTGCGCCTGATGGAAACGTGTCTCAATTTCTCCAATTAACCAATCAAAAGCTTCGCTTGTCAGTCGGTGTTCTTCTGCCACAATTTTCGTAGAAAGTGTAGACCTCACTAAACATTGAAACAATAACGTAGCATTTTCATTGGCTTGTTTCGAAATATTATCATCACCAACTACAATGACACATTTTTTCAAAAGATCTGTAACTCCTTGTATAATTTTGGAAGGGCTTAGATCGGTTGGCATCTTTTTATCAATATGGAAAATCTGTTGCGCATTCCAAATCATTCTTTTGAGATTGCATGGAAGTACAGCTTTAGAATCTCCATTAGGGAAAATTTGACGCAGTAGTTGTCTGTCCTTATTGAGTTGGTCCCATTCATTTTCAATTTCAAACATAACATTGCCAGACTCTGTAAGTTCTTTTCGAACATTGTCATTGAATACATTAGAGAGATATTGCTTGTTTGAAATATCAAACTTAAACTTGCTCTCAAAAGCCTTGTTAGAAAGTTTGATGATTGGCAAGTTTTGTGATTCCACTGTTTCTCCAGCTAAGCCGTCTTCACCATATCTTAACTGAACTACTTGACCAACAGAATTACGTACCGTACCATCATAATGTACCATTATAGATTCCATGGCCTTTATGAGTCGACGTTGTATATATCCTGTATCAGCCGTCTTTACTGCAGTATCAATTAAGCCTTCACGACCGCCCATAGCGTGAAAATAGAATTCCGAAGGCGTTAATCCGGCAAGGTATGAATTTGCCACAAAACCTCTCGATTCAGGGCCGTAATCATCTTTGATGAAGTGCGGCAATGTTCTTTTCCGAAAACCAAATGGAATGCGCTTGCCTTCGACATTTTGCTGTCCTACACAGGCAATAACCTGCGAAATATTAAGACTTGATCCTTTTGATCCCGATGAAACCATAGCTTTAAGATTGTTATATTCAGTTAGTGATTTCATAGCTGTCCTGCCAGTCTTGTCACGAGCATCGTTGAGAATACTATTGACTTTATTTTCAAATGATTGTTTGAGCGTGTTGCCCGGAGTAGGCTC
This sequence comes from Thaumatotibia leucotreta, assembly GCA_025490895.1. NCBI lineage: Eukaryota > Metazoa > Arthropoda > Insecta > Lepidoptera > Tortricidae > Thaumatotibia > Thaumatotibia leucotreta. The sequence goes on along the minus strand of JALPQI010000010.1, from coordinate 35,898 downwards.
TAATTCCATATCATATGCTTTTTGAGTAATTTTCACAACATCTTCTTTAGCTTTAACAATAGCTTGTTGGATTTCGCTATACGTTTTTGGATCTGCAATTGCATCTTCAATGCCTATAGAGTGGCCTTCAATCAGAAGCCAGTTATTTACAACCGTTTGAATATTTCCATAGAATTTACCAGCAATATCATGCCCCAGTTCTATCATACAAATATGAAGTAGTGATCCAGCAGAGGCGCCCAGTGACTTTTTGCATAATATTCCCATAAGTAGTTCTCCATTCTCTACAACTACTTTTGCGTCTCCGGGTGAAATCCATCTATCGATCCCATCTTCGTCAAAATGCATGGCCATCATATTCAGTTTTTCTGGAATTATTAACGTAAATAGTTGTTTTCCAGACCATAGTAGCTGGGGTTTTATAATACAAGGTTGTGGTAGTTTACCATCCCAATTAGGTAAAAACATAACAAGGTTCATCAGCTGTTCTTTTGTTAAGAATACGTCTCTCTTGGTCATTTTTCTGACAGCAGTCAGGGTATCTTGTACGATTCCCATGACAGGTTTATTAGATTGTGCAGTAATTATTTGTCTAGGTGTTAAATGGATATTCTCTACTTCAGCGCGCGTTTCCATTGATTGAGGCACGTGCAAGTTCATTTCATCGCCATCGAAGTCTGCGTTATAAGGTGAAGTACAACTCAAGTTCATACGAAACGTTGACCATGGTAATACTTTTACCCTGTGCCCCATCATGCTCATTTTGTGCAGAGTAGGCTGGCGATTGAAGATAACTAAGTCGTCATCTCTAAGATGGCGTTCCACTTTGTATCCAAATTGTAAATGTAAATCTGATGATTTTGGGTGGAATCGCAAGTCTATTCTTTCTCCATTCTCACGTACAATGTACTTGGCTCCTGGATATTGGGCGGGACCACGTCGCACAAGTTCTTGCATTCTGTCAATGTTGAATGGTGTTACTAGTTCGGGAAATGTCAAATTCTGAGCAATTGATTTTGGTACTCCCACTTGATCAATACGCAAGTTAGGGTCAGGTGTAATGACAGTACGGGCTGAGAAATCGACTCGTTTTCCCATTAAATTTCCCCTTATTCTTCCTTCCTTTCCCGAGAGTCGCGCCTTGATAGCTTTAAGTGGTTTTCCTGATTTCTGCATAGCTCTGAAACAATATATAAAATAAGGGTTAGGTGGTCATACCCGATGAGTCGAGCAAACCTGTTTTTAAAATACGAACTATATGACATTGACGTGAAGTTGTTATTTCAATCAAAAAATATCTCGACTTATCGGGTTTGACCACTCACTCAACCCATAAACATATTCAGTCATTATGGGAGATATTCATAACGTATACATTATGCTTATCTCAATCTCGTTTTAACACTGTTTTCCACACAATACTCACATTAGGTACTCACCACTAATTTGCGCAATTTTATATGAGTGGGTAATTTTGATTCATACATACTGTATGGAATCATCTTTCATATTTGAGACGAAGCTAATGAAGTGTTGATAGTGGGAAATACCGGAATGCAGTTTACTGACATCATCATTAACAAATACTTAATAAAGTAAGAAGGAAAACAAACAAACTGTATACTCAATCAATTGGAACCCTACGCCACTCAATAGTGCCTACCTTGTCAAAGACCGTAAAATTTCTTATAAAATGATTAGTGAGTTTTATAAGTTAGACCTAAGGTTTCAATTAGTCAACTGTAGAATGGAATAAACGAAACTTTAAAATTTGCCAGCAAGTAGATATTATATGCATGTACAAGTAATATGAGTGCATTGCATAATATCACACTATTCACACTATTTAGCAGGAGTTAACGATGTTTTATAATTTTACTTAAACTTACTTGGGCATCCATGGTTTATCATTATCAACTAAAGTCGCCACGTGAAACTGCAATGTCTTTATTCTGTTAGTTATAATATGAGCTGCTGCGCCAGATTCTTGACTTTTCCTCAGGTCATTGTTTGCTTTAATAATATCTGCTAGTTTGTGCGTCAAGTCGTCCTGATTCTTAGCTGTTCCAAACATCACCACAGCCGGCCGTACTGGGAGTGGCGGAACTGGTAATACAGTGACAATCATCCAATCAGGCCTAGCGTATCTAGCATCCATGCCTAGAATGAATGCCTCTTCGTCTAAAGCAAAAGAGAAATATTAAGTAGAAACGTATTTCGAGACAAGAAAACAAGTAACATGACTAAACGATATGGCATGGATAAAGTATTCTTATAATGCAGGAACTCGTTTTGCTAGAATCACGTCCAGTGATGCTTAAATCAAATACAGTCTGATTGAGCTAGGAAACCTACTTACACCCCCAGATAATGATCGATTCAACACTTTTTTAGATATTGTTGGAAACCACACCTGTTATATGTTTTAGGATTTCCAATGCTCTTTCGGCTGTTATTGTTTTCTTTTTTTCCTGTGTGTCTTCATTTACTTGTTTCCATTCCGCTAAGATGTCCAAGCCAACCCGTTTTATAGCAGGCTGGTAGTGGCCACAACCTCCATGACTAAGAGTATTCTTAGTTTTCTCGCCCAAATTTTCCAGGTCAATAATTTCACCACCTTCACAAATACTTTTTCCTTTGCACAAATCATACACCAAAGTAAATCTCTTGCGAGGTTGTCCCTTTGTTTTCATTACAGCTTCTTTAATTTTTGGATTAGACTAAAATGCATAAGCAGTGATTAGTACTTCACTTTATGATTAAAGTTGTTTTTTTATTAATGATAATAAATTATTATCAACGAATTTTCATCTTACCGGAGTTACTAGAAGTTTCGAGCAATAGAAACATACACATCGTAATATTTTGATGGTTTTTGTTATAAAGCCAATATGATATACTGGTTTGACCAGATCTATATGCCCAAAGTGTCCAGGGCATTCTGACATATTTCCGGCACATGTCAGGCACCTAGTATGTCTGTCAATCACGCCTTGCCTTGGGTCCATTAGTCCACCCAGCTTGGGCTTGCCTCCTTCAGTAGTTTCAGGGAAGCAAATACCACCATCTGTGACTGACATACGACGCTAAAAACAAAGTAGATATATGCGTTTAGATTGATTGCATATATTATTATATTAGCTATTGCTAAAAACAAATATCACACTATTTAGCAGGTAGGAAGCTATATTGATTGAGCACGAATATTGAACCATTTGAACCGCGACGGAAGAATCTTAAGCCTGGTATAGAATCAGTGTTTTAACTTCTTTCTAACTAACAACACAACTATATTCATATTATATTTACATAAAAACCGGCAAAGTGCGAGGTCTCGCACCGAGGATTCCGTTAAACTTTATAACTGTAAAAAGTATAAAAACAAATCAGCTCGCAATCATAGCCTCGAAAACGAGCATTCTTCCGCAATTTGACGTTGATTATGTGGGAGCCAATCTAATTCCTATTCCAATGCCGGGTACTGTATTAGGTATTTTCTTTCCTATCATATTACCGACGCATGGCGTTGGTTTTATCCAAGGAAAGAAAATTCCTACCGCTATACCTGGTTTTGAAGTAGGAACAATTTGTCCTCTGCCAATGCTGGTTATCTAACTTGGTAATGGACCCCCGTCCATTACCATTACAAGGGGATTATTTACAAGTTTTTGTGTTTTTTTTTTTGTTATACATATTATTTTATTAATAATTAGATTAATTTGTGGCCGCACTGGCCGGTGGCCGAGCGGTACTATATGCGGCGGTGGCAGTGTATGTGTTAATAGATTATTAAGATTATTCAACTCAATTAGTTCCTTAATAAAAGTTAACCACAGATTTTCTCTACAGATGTTGCTTTTTTTATGCACTCGTGCGAGAAGTGGTTCATTTCTTGTCAGATCGAAACTTCTCAGGACCATCTGTGCTAAAAAAAACGTCGTATGATACACGTGCGAAAAGGAGAACGATTTATTCGAACTTGTTTTGTATTATAGGTAATTGTAACTTGTAACGTACTTTGTATGTGATTAGTAAGTATGTTTTAAATACTCTCCCTCAGTTTGTTTTAATATATCCATTATCCATTTCGTATACTCACATTAAGTATAATATAATACTATATGTAATAAATACATGGTGAACTTTTAGTCATGTATCGTCATATATTTTCCTTAATCTATTCTATTAACATTGAGTGCCGTGGGAGCCATTAAAATCAGAAGTTTTTTTATTTTTTGAAGTATGTTTTGTGAAGTATTTAATTTTTTGCTGTGCTTTTTAGAATATGAAATAGGGCATTAACATGTTTAAATGTTAATTCGAATTACCTCTATCGAAATTATTTCATAGAACAACTACCTATGCCAGTGACACGCATGCTGTGTGATCGACAAGATTGCACTCCTATGCCAGCGACACAACACTTGTGTCAAAAAGGTTCCTATTGCTAACCCACTGGCATAGGAGTACGAACGGTGATTTATGCGTGTGGCATAGGAATAAGGTTATTTTGATAACGTATGCGTATCATTGGCACAGGAGTCAGATTTGTTGGTCAGAAACGTTGTCGTGTGGCGTCGAACGTGAAAATATATCTAGAATCCTTTATTATTGCCTAAAACCACCTTACAAAGTAAAAGAAAAGCCAAGAAAGACAAAATAAAAAAGCATGTCTGATATTAGTGATTATCGGTGTTTCATAGAGTTAAAAAAAAATACAACGATTCACGATTTAAATTTAACCATATAATTTATGCATGCTCTATTCAAGAAAATGTTAGTATCGAACCAAACTATGTATTTCAACTCTACTACAATTTCAAAGTAAGATTACCCTTAATTAATTTTATTTATACATTATTATGGATTTGCGTATCAAAATATTTAATTAATAGGTACTTACTAGATAAGTACCTGCACATTGAAATGATGTTGGTCTGTTTCCTAGTCCTATAATACTTGTCAGTTACATTATAAGTTCAATCAAGGAACAAAATATATAACATAAGAAATTAAATTACCTTAACTTGGAAGAAATATACAGAATAAATTAAATAAAATTATCCAAGGTATCAATAATAATATCCATTTTTGTCAACCCAATGAGCCAACCGAGGGCTAAAACAAATACACTCCTTAATTGCTCCTGAAAATGGCAGTTGATTATTTTGTATGCATAATTACATTCATTACTTATTCAGCAACAAAACTTATACTAGTTTTGATTTCACATATGTATAATACCCCCTAACTTTCCATAGTTGCTTATAGATCAGCTTTCGGATTTCATTCATCACAATACTTAAAAATAAAATGGGAATATGGGTTAATGAAATTGTGATCTGTGAAGTTTAAGGGAACAACGTAATAAATAAGACAAATTTTAACAAATATTTTATTTATTATTGAGGGCTAAATAAACTCTACAATAAATAAATTTATCAGTACAATACAATATTCGAAAGAAACTTACTATACATAAAATCTATTTTTTTTTATATTTTGCAAGGTAGCAAGAAATGTAAAACATAGAAAAACTAATATTAGTAAATTTTATTGAAATCGTACACACTACACTTTAATAAAATATTATTAGTACAATACACTTTAATAAAACATTATTTTGCAATTTTTTCCTAATAAACGGAATAGCAAAGTAATATTTCGTTATACCTAGTGATAATCAAAGGAATTCCTTTAACTACCTATTTCATTAGTTTCATTACAGACTGCGCATAAAAAATATACAAACGTATCGATCATCATTTTTGGAACTAGTTCAAGTATTAAATATAAATAAATAAACAAAATAAATATCTTGGGAGATTTTACACAAATCGCTTTAGTCCCACGGTAAGCTCAATTAAGGCTTGTGATGTGGGTACCAGGCGAGGATATATCTAATAGATACACTATAGATACCCTAATCACAGAATAAGTAATAGTACTACATACCCTAATTCATAGACAGCCATGACCACGGAACAAATAAGTATTTGTTATTAAATAAATACACAAATAAATGCCCTCGCCGGGATTCAAACCCGGAACCTATAGCTTCGTAGGCAGGGTCACTACCAAGGAGGATGGCATAAGTTTTAAAAAACTTTGTTTTCACAACTTTGAGGAAAAACTCTTTGTATTCCACATGCAAATAGGTTTCATTTTTAAATTTAACTTAAGTTATTTACTGCGCAGAAGGTTTACTGGGAACTTAATTTATTAATTGTAATTAATACATAAATAAATAAGTTATTAACTATTAACGTTATTACTTAAAATACTGCGTACTAAGTTGACTTGTTATTAATATTTTTAATTCTACTATCCCCTTTAAAAATAATGATGTCCAAAACGACATTGTACTAGTATTTTATCCATTTATCGTAAGTTAATCCGATATGGAGCTATCCTTATGTAGATAAGCACATTAAGACTAGCAGTTAACAGTACCTATAAATAAATACAAAATTGTATACTTAGCTTTCTATTGTTACAATGTTAAATACGTTAACAATTTTAATATATAATTCCTTTAATTTTATTAAATAAGTACACAAGAAGTACTAAATAGTAATACAACAACGGTTGCAAACAAGCAACTGTTACAAGCGCGTAGCCGATCTTTCGAAATATAAATTTTGATATACCTTTAGTGCCGCTGCGAGCTGACATTGAATATTTTTAAAGACCTTAAAAAGTTCGGCAATGCGGGTTATTCCCACCTGTTACCACCAACTTGACACCAGTGGTAACAACTGGGAATTAAAATTCCCAACTGTTACCACCAAATTAATTGGTGGTAACTACTGGGAATTATTTTAGTGATAACTAAAAAAATCCCAGTAGTTACCACCAATTACTCTGGTGGTAACAGGTGGGAACAAAAATCCCAGTTGTTACCACTGGTGTCAAGTTGGTGGTAACAGGTGGGAATAACCCGGCAATGCGAACCATTACAGCTCTGGCTCTGGCAGGCGTCCATAGGCCACGGTATCTGCTTACCATTAGATACCATTATAATATATGGTTGTTTATCGTCGAGGTATACCATGTTCTATTGTGCTACATACTCCCCAAACTACCCTATTGTGACGTCATCGCGATAAGAATTCGAAGCACTTTATTTAATGTTGTGCAATAATACCCCAATGCCCTACTTCGGTAAATTTCTACTACGGTAATATCTCAATATTATATGCACAAAAAATCCAGTTTAATTGTATACTTACTGCATTATTTCAAAACTCAAAGTTGTGCAAAACTTCGATCTTTATGAGGAAAATATAGAAAAGTAATAAGTCTTTGTTTTATTTTTAAATTATATCATTACTGTTGTTAGAATCGTAATACACAAATTGACTCATCAAAATGTTTTCATTCAATCTTGATATTTTGAGAAACACAACTTACTATTTCATCCGGTGAAATAATACCGAATTGTACTTTCCGTACTTGGCGCACAGGCGCAACGGAGTCGCTTGTAGTAGCCATCTTGAATGGCTCTATGGGGCGGGAGGGGAAATTCCGAGGTATTTATACCCAAAAATGATACCCAGTTAAATTACTATTTACCCGAGAAATAATATTATTTACCCTGTTGAAAATTGTTGAGGCCCTCCCTACTTATAAGCGACTTGTGGCACGAAGCCGCGAACGCGAGTGTGATTCGATTTGGGATTTGGCTGGCACTGCGATTAGTGCGATTCGTTTACGAGTAGGAGCGTTGGAGCGGTCTTTGCTTTGAAAGTAGAAATACTTATTGGGTATTAACTCCGAAATGTTACATGTGATGTGAGAACGTACGCTTTGATTTTAGGGTTCCGTACACAAGGGCTAAAATGGGACTCTATTACTAAGGCTCCGCTGTTTGTAACTATATGATAGTTAGACAGTTGAAATTTTCACAGATGCTGTATTTCTGTTGCCGCTATTACAACAAGTACTACTGAAAGTGGAATTTGTTGCAAAATGGATATTTAACGGGGCTCCCATACAACAAACGTGATTTCAAGGCTCGTTTTTATGATAATTGATAATAGTACGGAACCCTTCGTGCGCGAGTCCGACTCGCATTTGGCCGGTTTTGTTTATATCATGAAGAAATAGTAGAGAAACGATTTGTTTATACCACTTCTACAGAAATGTACCAAACAGAACCAATATTGTGGCGTGGCGTAGCGTAGCTTCCCTTTGAACCCTAAAACGTAGTTGCGCAAAATGGCCGCGCGGGCGCGCCTAGCAACAGCGAGAGGCGCGAGCGCGGGCGGCCAGTCGTGATACGAGAGCCGCGCAGTCACCACGCTTCTTGTTACAACGCACGCACGCGTTCGCGACTCGCTTTCATGTTCGGTTGTATGTAACGCTTATCAAATATCTTAATCCGCGTGTGCCTGTGTATAGTTACTAATAAAAGACTAACTATAATACTTGTTAAGAATAACTTTGGTGTTGGTTGTGCCTGTTAAACTTATACTTACTCGTACTAACATTCCCGATTGTACCTTCTAACAACTATTGTCTTGCGTGTACCGCATGGGTGTATGTATGTGTGTTGTGTGTTATTATCCAAAATAAAAAACTATTTAAAATATTAAATGCGTATAATTTCATGGACAAGAAAACACCCCAATCAGAGGCCGCGAGAGACACGTGGTGGTCAGCTTAGCCTAGCTCAACCACCATACTGGTGACCCCGACAGAACAATGGGAAAGGACGAGCAAGTGCCGCTAGGAACAGCGCGGACAGGCCTCGGTGAGCATCCAGAACCATCGGAACGTTCAACGGTCACGACAAATGAGCAAACGACGACGCCACGTTCCGAAAATAGTGATGGGGCCGTATCGATAGATTATCGAGACGTGTACAGAGTCGGAATCAAAGTGCCACCATTCTGGCCAGAGGAGCCAGATATCTGGTTCGCGCAAATTGAAGGTCAATTCGAAAACCAGAGAATTACCAGTGACACAACAAAATTTAATTATGTAATTAGCCACCTGGACAATCATCATTCGAGAGCGGTGAAAGACATTATTATAAAACCACCGAGCAGTGGCAAGTACGAAAAACTTAAAACGGAACTCCTGAGACGATTGACAGATTCTAAAGAAAAAAGAATAAAACAGCTGATGATGCACGAGGAGTTGGGAGAACGTAAGCCATCGGATTTCCTGCGACACCTGCAAGGTCTGGCGGGCGTAAGCGTGGACGACGACTTCATGAAGACAATGTGGATCAACCGCCTGCCCCACGGAGTCCAGACAGTCCTTGCAGGCCAGCCCAGCGCGACATCTCTCGAGGACCTGGCAGACTTGGCAGACCGTGTCAATGACCTCACGACAGCTTCGCCAAGAGTTGCTGCCGTCGGAAACGCAGTCCCTAGCTCAGCGATCACCGACCTCACGCGTGAAGTGGCCGAACTTCGACGGGAGCTCCGCGAATTGAAGACTGGAGGCGGAAGGACTTCCAGACCGCGCAGCTCTTCTGCAAGAGGCGGACGCAACAGTTCCAGCTCCAGGCAACGCTCTCAATCCAACTACAGGAAGTACCCCACATGCTGGTATCACAGTAAGTTTGGAGAGAAAGCAAGTAAGTGCACCAAGCCATGCGATTACTCGTCGGAAAACGCAAAGGGCGGTCGATAACGGCGGCTGACGATTGCCCCCCAACTTTACCTGGCCGCCTGTTCGTGACCGATCGGTCTTCGAAGATGCAATTCCTGGTCGACACGGGTAGCGACCTCTGCGTCTTCCCAAAATCAGCAGTGCGCGGCCGTCGTTCAAAAACGGACTATAGTTTATGTGCGGCTAACGGTTCTAGTATAAGTACATATGGTTATATTAATTTTGAATTAGACCTTAGCTTACGTAGAATATATCAATGGCGTTTTGTAGTCGCCGATGTGACTAAGCCCATAATTGGTGTGGATTTTTTGAATTTTTATGATCTGTTAGTTGACTGTCGCAGAAAACGATTAATAGATAACCTCACATCTTTGTCAACTGCGGCTATCTCAGCCCACGATTGTAATGTTTCGTCAATAAAAGTGGTGACTGGCGAGTCTCGATATCATAAGGTTCTCGACAATTACCCCGAAATTACTCGACCAGCCGGTAGACACCACGCCATTCCCCATAACACAGTCCATCATATAAGAACAACGCCAGGACCGCCAGTTTCCTCACCACCTCGCCGTTTAGCACCTGACAAGCTCAAGATCGCGCGACAGGAATTCCAGTCTATGCTGGCCAACGGCACAGCCAGGCCTTCGGAAAGCCCGTGGGCATCGCCACTTCACCTGGCACCGAAGAAGAACAACGGCTGGCGTCCCTGCGGCGATTACCGTAAGTTGAATGCCCGCACAGTACCTGACAGGTACCCGATTAAGCATATTCATGACTTCACTCACAGTGTTACAGGTTGTAACATATTTAGCACCTTGGATCTTGAAAAAGCTTATAATCAGATACCTGTCAGCCCCGAAGACATACCAAAAACCGCTATTACAACTCCTTTCGGCCTATACGAATTTCCCTATATGGCGTTCGGCCTGAGAAACGCCGGACAAACCTTTCAACGGTTTGTAGACGAGGTAACCAGAGGCCTGGATTTTGTTTATGCATACTTGGATGACTTCCTCATCTACTCACGCAGCGAAGCTGAGCATGAGGAGCATCTTCACAAGGTTTTCCAGAAGCTCAAGGATTATGGTCTCATGGTAAACACAGCCAAGTGCATCTTCGGCGAGAAAGAGGTGACGTTTTTAGGATACCGAATCTCAGCCAGCGGCTGTAAACCCCTGGACTCTAAGGTCGAAGCGGTGAAGAAATTCCCGCCTCCTACAAACACCAAGCAGCTTAGAGGTTTCCTGGGCATGCTCAACAGGAGATTTCTTCCACAGGCAGCCCAGATTCAAGCTCCTCTTCACGCTTTGCTGACTGGTTCGGTAAAAGGGTCTCATCCTATCACTCTCACTGGAGAGACGCTAGCAGCCTTTGAAGCCTGCAAGGAGAGCTTATCCAACGCTGCTCTGCTGGCTCACCCAGACTGCTCAGCCAAACTCGCGGTAGTGACAGACGCATCTGACAAAGCTCTTGGCGCAGTGTTGCAACAATTCAAGAACAGCACCTGGGAACCGCTCGCATTCTTCTCGAGGAAGCTTACACCTGCTCAAGTTAAGTACTCTCCCTATGACAGAGAACTTTTGGCGATTTATGAAGCCATAAAATATTTCAGGCACATGCTCGAGGCCAGGCACTTTGTGGTATATACCGACCACAAGCCGATCAGTTTCGCATTTCACGAACGAAAGACAAACTGCTCACCACGCCAGTACCGACACCTGGATTTCATCTCCCAGTTCACAACGGACATCCGGCACATATCCGGAAAGGATAATATTGTCGCCGACGCCCTATCGCGTATCGAAGAACTGGGAGCACCGGTAAGTCTCGAGTCTCTAGCCGAAGGTCAAGCTTCTGACCCTGAGCTACAAACGCTGTTAAGCGAAGGCTCCTCCCTGCAGTTGCGAAAGTTGCACGTACCTGGTAGTCATGTGCCCCTGTACTGCGACATCAGTACTCCGACCTCCAGGCCTTATGTCAGTAAGTACTTTCGCAAGCAAGTTTTCGACAGTTTACACTCTCTCAGCCACCCTGGCGCTAACGCGTCGGCTAAATTAGTCTCCGAAAGGTTTGTTTGGCCCGGCGTTCAGAAGGACTGCAGAGAGTGGACTCGGGCGTGCATCCAGTGCCAGCGGGCCAAGGTCAATAGACACGTGACCGCCCCCCTTGGTACCTTCAACTTACCTCGCGCTCGATTCAAACAGGTTCATATTGATTTGGTAGGACCTCTCCCTATTTCGCATGGCTATCGGTACTGCCTGACAGCCGTGGACCGGTTCACTCGTTGGCCGGAAGCAGTACCGATCGAAGACATTACCGCGGAGACCGTTGCCAAGGCTCTGCTGTCAACGTGGATTGCTCGATTCGGCTCTCCAACAGACATTACAACCGACCGTGGCAGTCAATTTGAATCCGAGTTGTTCCAATGCCTGTCAAAGTTAGCCGGCTTCGAACACAAAAGAACAACAGCCTATCACCCTGCATGCAACGGCCTTGTGGAACGATTCCACCGTCAGCTTAAAGCCGCAATAGTATGTCATGCGAACGAGAAATGGACCGAATCACTACCTTGGGTCTTGCTCGGCATAAGAACCGCCTTCAAGGAGGATTTACAGTCATCCGCAGCCGAACTGGTGTACGGAGAACCACTAAGACTTCCGGGTGAGTTTTTCGACTCGACTATGACTGGTACGACAGACATGTCTGTATTCACCGCCAGACTGAGAAACTTCGCCGAAAAGCTAAGACCCGCACCAGCTGCCCGCCACACAAAACCAAAGGTATTTGTTTATAAAGATCTTTCCACCTGCGAATACGTATTTCTCCGGGAGCACCCAGCGCGAGGCACACTGCAAGCAGCATATTCTGGCCCCCATAAGGTAATATCCCGCGACGACAAAGTGTTCAAGATTCTTCTCCATAACACTGAGAAGACAGTGTCCATAGACCGACTCAAGCCGGCCTTCACACTGTCTCCCATTGTGGAAGGTGAACAACCTACAGCTCCGCCGTTAAGTACAAGTCGACACCCTCGTCAGCAGGTCACTCCTAACACCCACCAACCTGACCAGCCCGTAAACCCTGCGGCTACTACAACTCCACAGAAGGCCACACGTTCCGGTCGCAAGGTCAGATTCCCTGAGCATTACAAAGACTACTATCGCCCTTGACGGTCTCTGGAGGGGGGTGGTGTGGCGTGGCGTAGCGTAGCTTCCCTTTGAACCCTAAAACGTAGTTGCGCAAAATGGCCGCGCGGGCGCGCCTAGCAACAGCGAGAGGCGCGAGCGCGGGCGGCCAGTCGTGATACGAGAGCCGCGCAGTCACCACGCTTCTTGTTACAACGCACGCACGCGTTCGCGACTCGCTTTCATGTTCGGTTGTATGTAACGCTTATCAAATATCTTAATCCGCGTGTGCCTGTGTATAGTTACTAACAAAAGACTAACTATAATACTTGTTAAGAATAACTTTGGTGTTGGTTGTGCCTGTTAAACTTATACTTACTCGTACTAACATTCCCGATTGTACCTTCTAACAACTATTGTCTTGCGTGTACCGCATGGGTGTATGTATGTGTGTTGTGTGTTATTATCCAAATTAAAAAACTATTTAAAATATTAAATGCGTATAATTTCATGGACAAGAAAACACCCCAATCAGAGGCCGCGAGAGACACGTGGTGGTCAGCTTAGCCTAGCTCAACCACCATAATATCACTTAGAATCCTTCCAGTCCATTGTAATTTATTGTCTCTACAATCACGTCCATCTTGTAATACACGTAGCCGCTAAATGAATGCAACGGAGTGTGGATCACTATACCAATCGTCAGTAGGATCTAAAGAAAAAGTAAACAAACCTAAAAACTTGCATTAATTTATAATCAGTTAATCACGCACTTTTAAAACAGTCTTGGTCTTATTTTATTACGAACTTAAAATCTTTTACCTTGAGTTCACATACATTTTTGATATTTATTAGTATTAACGTAAAATATATCTGCGAACGTGTTTCACGATAAGTCTAATAAGACGTCAAAGGCTACGGAAAGTCATCCATATTTATTTACATTTTTTTTAGATACTACTGAGGATTGGAATAGCGTATAGCACTCCTGGGTCGCGTTTTATAAAGTTACAATTTCGCTGTTTGCCTCTCTTACACATTGGCTAGAAAGAGAGGCAAACAGTGAATTGTAACTTTATAAAACGCGACCCTGCAGTCCTCCTACAGTCTCCGTTCGTTGGGTCGTGTCGAGAACCCTCTGCGCGACGCGTCGACAGAATAGGTACCTATTGGGTGCTTTTATGCTTTATTGTGGAAACGTACCATTTGATCGGTGCAGTGCCCATCAGCATCACATACATAAGACGGAGCGGCAATGGTACTTAAATATTAAATACAGGGTGTTCGTTTCGATTTGCGTTAAATTAGACAGGTTACTTGGGCCATTAATAGAAGTTGTCTGGTATAACAGCTTTTGGAAAATTCGATAAAAATTTTTTTTTTGTTTTCATACATAATAAATGAAATGGTAAGTGTGAGATAACCTTAAGAATAAAATAAAAGTTAATCTCAGGTGACTGACGGCGTAACATTAGAATGTAATAAAGGTTGCAATACACATGTTCAGTGATTAAGCTTATTTTTTTAATAATTCAATAACAGTAAGAGTTAAAACACTAGTTTCTTAGAGAAATTAATTATATTTGACCTAAATAAGCTTCCCTTAAAGTTATAGCATATGAAGAAAAACACGCTGTATATCTTAACACGCACTCTAACGCGATGACAATACAATAATGTAGAGGCCTACTCATTTGTGAGCACGCTCGCCGCTCCGATGTGTCTGATGGTGACGTACACGCATAATCTTTGTACGAATAATCTGTCTATGCGTCTTCATGCAATAAAATAGTACATTGTGTACTTAGGGCGGTAAACAAGAAATTACGAACGAGTGTGAATTCAAGCCCGAGCCGAAGGTGAGGGCTTAATTCTAGCACGAGTTCGTAATTCTTGTACCGCCCGTGGCACACACAATGTTTTTCATCACACCTGTGATGCAAAAAAGTAAATAAAACAATATATTTTCACAAATCTACTCTAAAATGGTCTAAATCAGGGATGACTTAATTTCATCATTTTCATAAAATAAATCTCGGCGCGGTTGCGGCGTGCGCCGGACCCCGCTAGTGCGACGTAATGTTGTATGAAAATCCTTAACGGCCTACTAGGACGTAATGACGCACCTACGGCCCGCATCACCGCAGCGTATTGGCGCACTTACGGAACAGGTGTGATGAAATAACTTAAATAACATATAAGGTAAGGGTGAAAGGGTGGGGTATAATGAAACGGTTTTTTAACGGGGTAAGACAAAAAGCTACCAGCAGACGCTGTGGCAGAAGGACGACTTTTTATTTTCCCCATTAAAAAAACCGTTTCAACTTACCCCACCTTACCTAACATGCTGACATGAAGCAAGAGTGACCAGGGTACTAGGAACGGTCACGCTGAGCAACTCTCATATGGAGACAAGCAAGAAATCGCGAAAACAATTACTCCTAATTATGACTTAACCCTTCGTATGTCTAAGCACTGATCAGTGACGAGGAAACAATTAAAAAAAAATATTCGCCACTCACGAGGGGTTAATTAAGACTTTTAACTATGAATTAAGGCACAATTAACTCATAATTAGGAATGTTTTTCTTCTAATTACAAGATAGTTGAATACTCAACTATAAATTTAGTCTGAATTAATTCATAATTAGAGGACTTATCGCGATTTCTTGGTTGTCTTCATAGTGAAAATTGCTCAGCGTGACTATCCCTAGTACCCTGTTTTGTTCACTCTTGCTTCACTACCCAGATGTCACCATGTATAGTCTCATACATTCAGGGATGTTTGCCGCGCACGCGGCACGGCTACAATCACTACATAATATAAAATAAAGTCACTTTTTCTGTCCCTATGTCGCTTTGTACGCTTAAATCTTTAAAACTACGCAACGGATTTGATGAGTTTTTTTTAATAGGTAGAGTAATTCAAGAGGAAGGTTTTTATGTAGGTATAGTACCCGTGCGAAGCCGGGGCGGGTCGCTAGTAAATTATAAAAGCGACCCGCCGCTTTGAGTGGGAGTATAAAATAAAATAAACCGTTTTTGCCATTTTCTTGTTATTACTTAAATATTATTGCAAATTCTTGTTTATAAATATACTTTGGCAGAACAAAAAATCTAGCTCTCATAATTAATATACAAAGGTGCTGTTAATATAGTTAACTACTAACTTTAGAAAATGCATATCTTTATACTTGAGGTTCAGTTATGCTTTACTACTGGAAGCACTATTTGTATTAAATTCTAAGAAATCTTTGAGTAATGTAGTACGTCTTTTCTCTGCGATGTCCATTTGATTCTCTAAATCGCCGCGATCTGTCGTTTCTGCCCTTTCTACCTTCCATGATAAGTTTTCAATCTCCGCCTCTAGTTGTGCCTGTGAAATATATTATGAGATTTATTAAAAAAGTTCATTCACATCAAGCAAACAATTTATTTCGTTATCATTGCTATACACATACTAGAATATCTCAACAACAACTAGCATATTTATATCTATATATGCAGATAGATTTGAACATTTTATCCATTAACCGTTTCAGTGCGGATGACACGCCAGGCGTATCATGAATGTTTTTAACGAATGGCAAATGACACGATAGGCGCATATTCTACGGCGTAACGTACGCTTGGCGTATCATGAAAAAATTGTTCACCGCCATAGACAAAAGTTTTTGAAAATGGAACACGCAATGAATCGGTTAAAATAAACTTTTTAGTTATGCATATAGAGGTATATGCTAAATTCTCGACAGAAAATGTATTCATATATTTTTGTACCTCAATTGGCGAACCCAATGCAAAAGAATTGGTTTTAATCTAACTGGCAAACATTAGCTGCAGTCAAATTTACCATAATAATTATATAATTATGTTTACTAACACAAAACTTTAGAAGCATTTTTTTTGTATGGTGTGGACCATATTCTGGTAATGAATTTGTGACATGGGCCAGTCCTGTGAGTTCTGATATAGTATAAATAGTGTGTTGTTGCAGTAATAAAGTATTGCAGCGTACCTGCTGGTATTCAAATAATTCTTTCCGGGGCCCAACTTCCATGTAATAAGCATAAGGGTATGTATACTGCAAGGTATATCTGCAGCGCTTCAGTAGCCTGGCGGAATCCCACAGGTATTGCCAGTCAATCCAAGTTCCTTCTCCAGCCATCACCTAAACAAATGAAAACGTAATAATAAAATAAAACCATATACAAATGCAACACAATCCCTGGATAAATAATACAGGGTGTTCGTTTCGATTTGCTATAAATTAGACAGGTTACTTGGGCCATTAATAGAAGTTGTCTGGTATATCGGCTTTTGGAAAATTCGATAAAAAATATTTGTTTTATGTTTTCATACATAATAAATGAAATGGTAAATGTGAGAGAACCTTAAGAATAAAATAAAAGTTAATCTCAGGTGACTGACGGCACATGTCAAAATAAGTAACATTTGAATGTAATAAAGGTTGCAATACACATGTCCAGTGATTAAATTTATTTTTTTAATAACTCAATAACGGTAAGAGTTAAAACACTAGTTTCTTAGAAAAATTAATTATATTTGACCTAAATAAGCTTCCCTTAAAGTTATAGCATATGAAGAAAAACACGCTGTATATATCCATCAGATTAAGCGTTCGCCTCCGGTACTGTTTCACTAAGTGCTAATACTATGCCGATCAAAATTATCTGATAGAAATCCTATGCCAGTGACACACATGTGTGACCGAAAAGATTGTACTACTATGCCGGCGACACAGCACTTGTGTCAAAAACGTTCGAATTTCTATGCCACTGGCATGGGAGTGAGGACTTGATTTATGTTAGTGGTTAGTGGCATAAGAATTAAATTACTTTGATCACGTATGTGTGTCACTGGCATAGGAGTACAGATTTTTCGGTCACATATGCGTGTCACCGGCGTCGAACGTGTTAAATTATCACTCCCTTTCCCCAGGCATATATGAAAAAGAAAATGACAGCTAACATTTATATGACAGACATATTTTATTCTGGGATGGTGAAACATTCCCTTAATAATTTTGACAGTATTGAAATGGAAATAAAGGTTCCTTTATTAATTGGATATAAAACAGATTTTCAATGGATTATAATCAGAGATCGGACAAATATGCGTCATTGTTCGCAATAATATGGATATGACTCAAAATTTGATTGAATGAATAATTAAACGAATAATTTCTTGAAATTTGATTTCGAAGCTTTGAGGTGACTATTTACAAAGGTTTTCATAGTTACTGGTGTCAAATAGGTAATTATCTGAAAATGATTAAATGATTAATTTTTCAATCAACTTTGGAGTCATGTCCATATTATTGCGAGCAAAATATGTGTACCTACTTAAAGTGGCAAATGCAGTGGAAGTGTATGTTACATTACAACAAATTTAATATGAGAGTTTTAGTAAAAACATCACACTTTGTCGCTTGCAATACGGGTGCTTAGACATTTAATAGCCATACAATGGCTGATTGTGACGATCTTATAATGAATAACTTACCATTGTAATTACTCACTTTCATGCAATAAATTATTTGTATTTAATTTGTATAAAGGTACAAGCCAATTCCGCCTTTATGGCAAACATCAAAGTGGAAAGTTATGAATAAAGCGCCCACAAATTGTCGATGTTGGCTTTTATTGTTAGGATTACCTTTTGATTGATACGACTTTTGAGACTAGCCAATGTCTGCTCCTCAAGTTTAAGAGATCTTGCGTGATTTTCCCATCTTTCATAATAATGCAAATACTTCTTGAGAGCCTCACGTGCCTAAAAATAGAAAATAATAATGGGTTTAGTGATTTCAAAGTAATCAATTCTTGCTCATAATGATTATTACTTTTCTTAGAACCTCCTTATCAATAAGATAAACAATTTAAAAAGATAAGATAACTAAAATGCATGTTGCTTACTCTGCTTTAGATTAAATGTGGGTGTGGTAAGTGATATTATTGTATGTATCATATGTCAATACCAAACACAAAGACTACTTTGTATTAAAAAAGATTGATGGATTTTGACCTCACATGGTAAAAAATACTTCTTTTTTATATTTGAAATGGGCTTACTCATGGGGGATCATCCATTAATTACGTCACACCAATTTTATGATTTTTTGACCCCTCCCTCCCCCTTGTCACACTTCGTCACAATTAACTACACCCTCCCCCTTAGTGTGACGTCACATGTAGATTTTTAGTTTAAGGAGGTAAAAATTATGACATCACTTTGAATGTAACTTTTTAGTCATTTTACGTCAGGTCCAAAACTTCGGAGGGCCATTTGCACTAAAAAACGTCGTACGAGGCACCACCTCCCTCCCCCCTATCGCGATATGTCACATTTTGTGGACCCCCTCCCTCCCCCTTGAGGTGTGACGTAATTAATGGATGATCCCTGGCCACAGACTAGCCAAGGACAGAGACACAGCCTATGATGGAGTGAGTTTGCCCAGAAGGTGCCTATTCATAGACTTGATATTTTTAAGCCACGATAAAATAACGTTTTGTACCTGTGCATGTTGATTGTCATTTGTTAAATTGGGATCTTCTTTATAACGACTGCACTCGTAGTATTCAGAGCCGTGGGTCTTCCAGTCCCCAAGGCACACCCAACAAAAGTCATGTCTGCAAGCTCCGCACTGCATGTGATTGCAACCTCCATTTTTCTCTATGCATATTTGGCATTTTGGGCAATCCTAAAATAAATTAGTAACAAGTTAGAAGTGCTATTATAAAACGGCAAATTTTTGCCATACATCTTCTCTTCGCCTTTCAGTGTCATTTTTTTTCTGGAGTGTATGCAATAAATATTATAATGATGATATTGATAATAATTGGTACTACTCCTCCATAATAATCAAAACATGCTTAATTTTATGAACAACCAGCATTGAAGAAAAATGCTGTAAGAATGCCATGCAACTATATTATTAAGATCAAGATAGAACTTTGTGGTTCCCTATCCCCATGTAAGTTTTCCTATAGCTTAGCGAGAATAGTGGTGATCCATTTATAGGCCAGTAACACAGTAGATTTTTTTTATTACATTAAGTAGGTAATATTCATTTCATACCATCAATCAAATCAAAACAACGAGTAATCATAGGTACTACTGGCTCTCAGACTTGGGTACCCAAGTTTTGAATAAATTCATGTATATCTTACGTCAGGTCCAAAACTTCGGAGGGCCATTTGCACTAAAAAACGTCGTACGAGGCACATGCCCTCGCTGGGATTCGAACCCGGAACCTCCAGCTTCGTAGGCAGCGTCACTACCAACTAGGCTACGGAGGCAGACTAGATATTTATGAATAGGGGATTCTGCAGCCAACTGTACCTTAGTGTGAGCACTAATGTAGTTGGCCGTCTCAGAGTCGTCAGCACACTTGGTGAGCCAGCGGCGGATAGTGGCGCAGTCGGTGGGCGCGTGGTGCGGCGCGCCGCACGAGAAGCACGTCAGCAGCTCGCAGCCCGAGCACTCCACCCGCCGCGCGCCTACCCTGACCCAGGCTTGGAATATCCACTGGAAACATAATAGTACATTGTGTATTAAGGCCGGTAAATAAGAAATTGTGTATCATAATTCTTGTACCGCTAGTGGCACACACAATGGTATACATCTCAAAATCAGGAATTACTTAAATTTATCATTTTTATAACAGAAATCCCGGCGCCTGCGTGCTACGGGCGCCGCGCTAGTGCGACGTAATGTTGTATGAAAAGCCTTGATTGCCCTAGGGCGTAATGACGTATCTACGGCGCGCATCGCCGCAGCGCATTGGCGCACTTACCGAACAGGTGTGATGAAAATAATATTGTCAAATACTTGTAAAGATAACTACACTGAACAATGTCATGATCAGTCTATGTCAGCTACTGCTGGACCTAAACCTCTCTTATTTATTAACTATGCGTATGGACGCATTAAAAGCAAATCTTCAAAAAATCTTTAAAAGATAAGCAATTGCAGTCATACTATAGTAGACCTACTATAATGAATTTATGAGACCGTGAGGTAAGGGTAAAAAAACAACATTAAAGATAACAGTTGTCTTAACCAAATCTAATATGTACAGGAATTTGATTCATTTTCACCAATAAACAGTGTTACAGTTTGTTAACATTTTTTATAAGAAAAACATGATAATGATCTTTTGAATAAATAAAAAAAATACCATTGATAACTTTTGTGTCATTCCTAGATTTCTATTTCAAAAGAAAAAATGCAATACATATCAGCTTTGGAAAATGCAACTATGATAAGACTAAAATGTAGTTTGTGTCTATTCTTCAATTATTGCAGATTTTAATACTGTATTTACGTGAATTTTAAATAAAAACTAAATTTTACCTGACAATTTGGACCGGGGCAAAATCTAAGTTGTGGATGGGACTTAACATGATCTTTAAACATAAACTGTTGGTAGCGTTCTCGTAATGCTGGTTTTGCCACATGTGACAATACGAAGTCCTCCGGGGCTCGCACTTCACAGTCCTGAGCCATGCACTGAATGGTGTTTGAGACCCCTGTAACATTAATTCATTTAAGAATATAACAAACAATTACTTGAGTATGTCAAAGATCATGACTAATAACATCACACCACCATGAGATAAAAGTATGGAATAATATTTTTAGTATAATTGAGAAAAGACACTATGTTCTGATATCTGGTAGAAAATATGCCTATCTGTTGTAATAACAGAGTACCTAGTATAAAATATGATAACAATGTTTTTATGTTTCTTGTACTTGTTAAAATTAGCTTAGTCAGATTTATTTGAAGTATTTATTGACAGTACAGAAAGCTCTGACCCTCAGGGTAACAGGCTATTTCATTTAATTCTCATAATAGCCATGGCTGAATTTGGTAAATCATAAATTATATGGAAATGTGTCTAGGTGGCCTAGGTTAATAGTGTGATTACATGTAAGTGAAACAGGATATTATTTTAAACACAAACAAATACAAGTGTTGAAATCAAAATGAACACCTAAGTATTTTAATAACAGTACAAAACCCCATGCCATGTCCACATAAATACAATGTGTCTATGTGGGGGGTCTACTTTTTAAACAGTGCTAGATTTATTTGATGAATTACTATAAGTGATTAGTTGTGATTGAAGTCAGCTTAAAACTTGGCTACATTAAATTAAATGCAACCAAATTAGTAATAAGAAGTAACTTTAAAATAAATTATGTTGATAAGCAAGTGCTTTAAAAACTTACCTTGCATAATTTGTACTTCAAAGTGCATAGCCCAGCATTCATTACAGAAGTAATGTCCGCAGGCAAGGGCACTGTACTTGGTCAAAGCTGGAGTGTTAGCACACACTGCACAAGACATTCTGCTAGAACCTGCCTGGGCAGAAGGAACTCGAGGCTTCACCCGGCTGTACACTAACACTTCATTTGCATTATTTTTATATTTAGCTATTATTTCTTGAGCATTCCATTCATATGCATGTAACATAACCTGAAATCATTACCAAAACTTGAACTTAACTGTCAAAATGAAAAAGCTAAATGTTACTAAATATTTAAAAAAATAATTATAAATTTATAAATTTTTAGTTTACATACCTTAGCCAGTGAAGGTGTAATTTGAAGGCTGTTGCTGAGCAATTCAATCGATTCGTTTAACAATTTTTCTACTTCTTCTACCTTGTGACAAGAGTATAAAAAATATTCAGGATCAGCCTTACTACGATCCACTGCTTCCATATCACAATCATCTTGTCCGCCGTAGTAATCGTAGTCATCTCCATCGTTATCCGAGTATTCCATATCAGATTCCGCAGACATTTTGGAGAAATGTAGAAAGGATGGGATCGAAACGGATGGAGATAGGTTGGGTGAATATCAAGACGATATTAACATATTGTGATACACTGAAAATTTTAACATGTTAAATAAACGAAGTCCTATACGCCAAATTACGTCAGTGTATATGACTAGAATGCGACATTTATGTTAGACTTACTTGTTTATTTCATTTCAGGAAAAATCTATCGTTTATTTACTACTGTTTTCTACTAAAAACTTGATCAGTGTTTCCATTATCAAAACAAAGGCAACTACTACAGAATCAATTATTGACTCTGAGATTCCATTGTAGCACCTTATTATAGAAATATTGTGTTTGAATTCTGTGTTGAGATAAATTGATTATGATGAAATTTAAAGCATTCACTAATTAACTAAAATACTAAACAAGTATTGAGTTCAAATACTTCTACAATATTTAATCTTGTACTCTATATTGCATGTCAACACTGATAATGCTGCCAAGGCATAAAAATAATATAGTTTTAGGGTAAAACTAAACTCTCAAACTGTTTTTTGTTAAACGATGAAATTACTTCATTATAAATGTGATAAAATTTTGTTTTTAAATCAAGCCTATGTTTCAAACATAAATGTAAACATATTCCGTGGAATTTATTTCCGTAGTAATTGTAATGGTATTTCTTCAATCGATATAAAATCGAATACAATGAGTTAATCGATAGCGTCACTACAGGGGCGCTACCGCGAAACACGTAGTTCGTTAATTTCGAGGCTCATCTGTCAAAACGCTACTAGGAAACTCTTTCGTTCTTGATTGCGGCCACGAAGTACGTGAATGTAACGAAGTCGGTCCGTAAACGCTACCACGAAAGGCAATATGCGGAGTTTTTGACAGTACTTACTACGTAAAGAAACGTCAAATATGCCGGCAACTATTGAGCTAACGTCCTTCTTTCGATGATCTCAATGTTGCCGAAACACGCCACTTTTTCATTTTCTCACGACTTTTGTAATAGTAAATAAGTCTTTAATTTTAGTGATTTGTTATGATCTCGAGCTTAAAAAAAAAGAGTAAATATATTGCTTTGCACGTGTTTTAGAAACTTCATTGAAAACTATGTTTCGAAGCGTGATTCACGGTTTTTGTAATTCATCACATGGTAATTATTCGATCATTATGATTATGACATTTATGACCGTTATGACATGATATCGTCATTGTGTCGTTGTCGTATGTGAGTATTGTGCGTTGCTTTCGTTGTTTTCGAGATATTTTTTTTGAATACTAACAACAAGGCGGAATTCGCTGCGTAAGTAGTAAACGTGTTTTAATGAAATACGTCTTATGTTTAGGAGATAGAAAGCACCTAACGAACGGTTTACAATCGCGATATTTAGTTTTAGTAAAAATGGCTGCAAGATTGTTCATCTTACAAGAAGCTTTGGATGAAGAAAGAAGGGAACAGGCTGCTCGGAGACGGCATACCCGGGAGACCTCAAAAATTATTCATTTGCCTGACCCAGAGTTCATCAACACCTTTCGGGTCACCCGGGAGGTGTTAGAAACTCTGTGCGCCGATGTGGTGCCCTTGATGCCGCCCCAATGGCATAGCCGTGGAATCGACCCTGTGGATAAGGTAAAACATTTCTGAATGTGTATTTATATGGTCAAAAAACTAGCCTAAGTATACTGAACATTGGTGCTGTAATGAGAATGAGACTTAATACCTAACATTTAAAGGTCTATAGTATAGGTTTAGAAGGTTCACATAACTATGTGATATTAGCTCTAGTGAAAAGGCGGGTGCCTTTCCACAAGAACTAACCTGAATGTATATTCATGATCTGAAATTGGTAATCATAATAGTCAAAGTCAAAGTCAAAGTCAAATAATTCTTTATTCAAATTGGAATAGCAACAAACTCTTTTGAATCGTCTAGATATGAAAAACTACTTCCGGTTCGAACCCTACACCGCTGACCCAAGAAGAACCGGTAAGAAACTTGGCGGGAATTATTTTTTCAAACAATGATGGTACATCTTACAACTAACATGCATTAAAAAAATACATAAAATTGATTTTAAATAAATTGAAATATAATAATAATAACAAGAGATGTAAAGTCTCTAAAAGTCACAACATTTATAAGTAATAATTTATAGAGAAGTAAGGTTTCTCTCCGAATAGGTATATAATAATAACATTATATAATGCACGTTTGGAGATGTATAGGGTCTCCAAGCGTAAATTATCGTAATTGAATGTCATGACTTTAACAAACTAATAATTAAATCCTAAATTACTCCCACGGTGTTTTATCATTCATGTAGTCTTGTGTACTATAATAAGCTTTAGATATAAGTTTACGCTTTACAAAATGCTTAAATTTGTTGACTGAAAATTCAGTAACATTTACTGGAAGTTTATTATAAAATCTTACACAATTACCCATGAATGATTTCCTAATTTTATGGAGCCGAGTGGCGGGTACTGCGAGCTTATGTTTGTTTCTAGTATTAATATTATGTATGTCACAGTTTTTCCTAAAATTCATAATATTTTTATGTACATACATAATATTCTCATAGATGTATTGAGAATACAATGTCATTATATTAATAACCTTAAACTTATCTCTAAGTGAGTCTCTAGGGCTCATTTTATATATCGCTCGAATAGCCCTCTTCTGCAGAACAAAAATAGTGTTAGTCTCTGAATTGGCAGCACTGCCCCATAATAAAATGCCATACGACATAATGCTATGAAAATAACTAAAATATACTAACCGAGCTGTATCGACGTCAGTTAATTGACGGATCTTGCTCACTGCAAAAGCTGCAGAACTCAGTTTATTCGAGAGATTAGATATGTGAGGACCCCACTGAAGCTTAGAGTCTAGTGTTATACCAAGAAAGACTGTACTTTCAACTATTTCCAATTCCTCACCTTTCACAAATATACTAGCCTGTTGATGTTTTACGTTACTTGTAACAAATTTAATACATTTAGTTTTTTTCTCATTCAACATTAAGTTATTCATATTAAACCAGTTTACTACTTTCGAAATAGCATTGTTTACATCATTCCAAGCTTGTTGCTGTCGTTTGACTTTAAAAATAAGTGAGGTGTCGTCAGCAAACAATACTATGTCATGGTGGGTCTCTATGAGATGTGGCAAGTCATTTATGTAGATAAGGAAAAGGAAAGGCCCCAATATAGATCCCTGTGGTACACCCGTGGAGACCAATGACCCCGGTGATCGCTGTCCATTCACATCAACCCTTTGTATTCTACCGCGTAAATAAGATTCCAGTAAATTTAACGCTAATCCTTTAACTCCATAATGGTCTAGCTTCCTGATCAATGTTTCATGACAAACGCAGTCGAAGGCCTTGGACAAATCACAGAAGATACCTAAAGCATCTCGTGATTCCTCCCAGGCATCAAATATTTGTTTAATTAATTCGACACCAGCGTCGGATGTTGAGCGCCCCCGAGTAAAACCAAATTGCTTGTTATGCATTAAATTGTTTACGTTAAAGTGCTTAGTTAATTGCGATAAAACTATTTTTTCAAAGATTTTGCTGAACGTTGGTAGCACAGATATAGGTCTAAAATTAGTGGGGTCAGAAGTGCTACCGGATTTGAATAAAGGAGTTACTTTACTATGTTTCATAAGATCAGGAAACTCACCACAATCAACACATTGATTAAATATTACTACCAATTCAGGTGCTACGATTTCAATAAGGGATTTGACGACATGGACAGAGACTCCCCAGAGGTCAGAAGTTTTTTTGACATTGATGGATTTAAATGCCTTTATTACATCTGAGATTTGAATATGTTCAAAATTAAAGTCGTTACTACACATAGGGACGTTATCTCTTAATAATATAGTGGCAGCCGAGGGTGATGAATTTAAATCCTTAGTTATGGAGACTGGTATATCGGTGAAAAAGTGCTCAAATTCTGTTGCTACTTCTAAACTTGACTCTATAATTTTGCCATTAATTTTTAATTTAGGATCTTGGAATCTGTGCTTTGATCGACCAGTCTCCGCATTAATCACTTTCCAGGTTGATTTAATGATGTCGGAACTATTTTTAATTTTTTGGGACAAATAATCGCGCTTAGCTTTATTACAATCAATCTTAAATTTCTTAGAATATTGTTTGACGTGTTCTTTAAATTCATCACTCGTATTAAACCGCCGTTCCTCATACAATGCATACAGTGCTCGTCTACGTTCATACAAGTCCGCAGTTGCCCACTCACTAAAAGCAGATGCACCACCAACCACAATATTTTTGGAAGTGAATATTTTGTTGTAATGTTTTATAAAAATGTGAAAGAATGAATTATACATGTCATTGGAGTTAATGTTGGAAGACAGAGTAGGTAGCGTCTGCACTAAACTTTCTTTCATTCGTTCAACACGGCTTGTGGTTACTGGCACAAAAGTAATTTGTTTTCTAATGTTATTTTTCCTGATGGTCTCAAACGTTATTAATTGACCTAAATGATCTGACTCTAAATTACTGATTACTTTTTTATTAACAGGAAAAATATCAGTAAAAATGTTATCAATACAAGTCGCACTAGTTGCACTGATACGAGTAGGCTCCATAAAAATGTGGTTGAGTTTAGAAGACTTAAATAGATTCAACAATCTTGTACTTGTTGTTGAATTTTCTAAAAGGTTTACATTAAAGTCGCCGCATATAAGTAACTTCTTACCGCAAACTGATATTTTATGAAGCACAGATTCCATTACACTTTCAAATTGCTCAAAATTACTTAAAGGCGGCCTGTACACACATACAACAATAAATTTATCTAATTCAATAGCACTCAATTCTATAGTCCGTTCAACAGACAGAGAAACAATGTCCTTACGTTCCTTAAATTTTAATTGTTTATTTAAAATAATTAATGACCCACCATGTATGGAACTAAGTCTGTTAAACGAACTAGCCACCTGGTGATTATTAAACTGAGGCACCACTTCATTACTTTTTAACCAATGTTCAGTTATACATAGAATATCAATATTAAATTCATTTAAAAAAAGTTCAATCTGCAAATCTTTTCCTCTAATACACTGAATATTTTGATGAACCAGGTGGATGAGTTTTCTATTATTATTACAATTTTCAATTAATTTATTAGAGACTAATTTGCCAGAGATATGGCACTCTTTTGTCTTATCATTTAATTTAAATTATTGGTTAAAATTGGAACCAATTCCGAGTTCATAATTGATTGCTCAATAGGAGCACAGTTATTTGCCAAATTTTTGGCAGATATATCAAAACAATAGGATAGCGACAGAGCTATTTGTCTCTTACAATAATTAGAAAGGTAAAACTTACCTTTAGTCATAGAAATAATAGGAAAATAATACTTGTTTTTATTAACATAATTGTTAATGTCAATTAGCCTAAACTTATTACTATAATTATATGTACACAGCTTGTACATGGTCAGATTTAAATTATATCTAGTATCATTTTCTGTCTTTGACATTTCATTACAGTATGGAAATGTAAACATGATAATCTCTTTAACTTTAAGAGTATTTAATTCTTCAAAGAATTTCATTAGACTATTTTTGTTCAAAACTCCTCGGCTCCCTACAAGAATGAGCAGGGTACTTTGTAAATTTAAATTACTGTCATCTAAAATTTGACGCAAAATATCATTCAGAGAAGCTGAAGGCAAACAATTGTTGAAAATGCGGGGTCCCTTTAAATACTTGTTCAAAAATGAGCCCATGTTTCTTCCAAATTCATCACAATACATAACTACATTATGTTCATTATGTTCAGATATATGTAATTGTGTATTGTAGATAGAATTATTACTACTTACATCTAATGGTAAACTGGTACACAGATCAGGTTTAATTAAACTCATTGACAAGCGACCACTCTGTTGTTTACACAAACATGACTGGCCGAGTGTGAATATCAAATCATTCATTGCCAAAGTATATTCATTTATCACTTTCTTGGAACTATTATTCAAACTTTCTAATGATTTTATTGAATCCTCTAAACTTTCAATTTTTGATTTTAGCAACTGTGTATCAGTTTCATATTGTAATTTACTACTTAATAATAGAGCAGAATATGCATTTAACCTATCCACTAAATTCACATTAATTTTGCAAAATTGCAATTTTTTGAAAAACAAATTATTTTGTTTTGTTAACTTATTATTTCTTTCTATTATTTTCTTTCTAAATATTCATAATACCTACACAATCCTTATATGTTCTTTACCTTTACCACTTAAACCCTACCACTTAGCCATAGATGGGCACATAGGTATTATTGACAAAACAACAATTATTTTTATTAGGTGTAGTGATCATAAAATTGATATAATTTTTTTAATGTTAACATTTTTTTTTACAGATTTTAATATCATGAAAATTTTATGGTAGGGGCGATTACCAGGGTGGAGTGGGGCGAGACCAATGGGTGCCGATGTCCCAACAAGCGGTATCAGAGTGCCTAAAAGAAGTTACTACTGCCTTAAACGAACCAACTCTGACACATAGGCATATCCAATTCCCCCAAACACAGGCAGCACGGGGTTCCATTAAAGCAGGGTAAGTACATTAACTTCTTATTTAATTTTACAACAAAAAATTCTATGTGTGCGAGTTGTAAGCAGATAATTAATAAGTAGCAGGGGGATTTCTCTTGCATTGGAATAAATAGAGATCAGTGGAGTCAATATTACAACAAAAAACTAAAGTAACTAAACATTACAATAAACAAATACTATAAATAGAATACATTTTAATGTTACATGGTTACACCCTAAAATAAAACAACTCAGACATAACTTAATGCCCTTATTCGTAAGAAACTTCTTTTAAACCACATATTCTTGAATTTAACTTGTCAGTGGGGATACTTGTGAAGAGCTAATATGCAAAAGTATGAGGTGGTTTTAGTGACAATGGTGATTGCTTTCCCTTAGAGTATGGTCAAAGGCGCCTAGCCTTGTGAGGGATTGCATATACCCGAGAAAATTGACTGGTGGTTGCTAAGACCGAGTGGCCAAGCGAAGCGGCATCAGATCTTGGTCTATTTTTCTTTGGTATATGATATCCAATATCTATAATTTATACAGTATTAAGTAGTGTGATAACTGGGAAAAAAATAAAAACGCTAATCAAAATATTTACTAATAAAATAGGTAATTTGATTTGAATGTCACAAATAAATAAGATCCAGTAAATAAGAAATTGTATTCAAATGTTATAAGTTTATACATATACACAATTGCGTAATGAACAGTTTCATACAAGAATCTTATTTTGCAGATTTTTCAATTTGGAATCCCGGGAGTGTGTGGCGCAATAGACTGCACCCACGTGGCTCACCACAGACCACATGATTTTGAGGAAAGGTTTTTCAACCGTAAACATTTTCACTTGTTGAACGTACAGATGGTAAATAATATTATTTTATTACCTAGAATACCATACATAACTTCCACTCGACATCAGAAAGGTACAGACTAAGTTCACCTTCAAGCGGATATTATGCAAGAATTCATCTGACAAATTGTGTGATTGATTATTTGCATGGTATTACTTTGTTGGTAGCAGAGATCGTACGATTTCCAGCATTTTTGGTGGAATATGGTATATTATAAAAAGTATTGATGTAAGTGCATAGTATTGGATACATCTTCAAGTATCTAGATATTTTCTTTTTTTTTTTCGAATACAAAAGCCTGCACCATACAAACCTTTATTTTAGCCCAATGGTAGACTGGTAGAGAATGCCTTAAGTCGTTAAGTCCGCCATAAGTACTTTTTTATTGTGCAATAATGTTTAAATAAATAAATATAGGGTGGGCCAGTGATAAATTCACTTTTGTCTCGATCTCCTTTGTTAAAATGCATTTATCATTTGCCCACCTTAAACACATGTATTCTTAATGTACCTATATACAAAACTTTCGAGTACCAAGTGTGGCCTGCAAATACATCATTATTCATCATCATCATCATCATCATCATCAGCCTATGTTAGTCCAGTGCTAGACGAAGGCCTCTCCTATTAAACTATGCGTATAGACGCATTAGGAGGTAATTGTCCATAATCGCCACGCTGGGCAAGCGGATTGGCGATCGCAGTAATGGGATCGCAGTATGATGACCCTGCTACCCATCATCAATCTTGTAGAATGGTCAGTGATCCTTCAATCCCTTAGTCGGCTCTTACGACACCCACAAGAGGAGTTGGGGTGGTGACAAATGTATTCTTACTGCCGTCACCACACGGCAACATCATTCAACATCATCATTATTACTTCATTCTAATTGGGTACAAAAAAACTGTATCTATTATCTATAGCTATTTCATTATTAATTTGAATATGGTTTGAAAAATAGTCAAAGGAAATAACTATAATTTGAAATTCGGTTTCAGATTTGCGACGACCAAAATCAAATATTAAACGTTGACGCATCGTATGGCGGTGCGTGCCACTCACGACGCGTTTATATGGGACAACAGCGTCATATGCGACCATTTCGCTGAGCTGAGTGGTACTGGCGAGACGGCATACCTTTTAGGTATCGTTTGCTCTAATAATTATTATGGGATAATAGGGTGTTACATTTTTCAAAATTGTGAAATTTTCTCTGACTTTGCTCACGCCGTCACGCCCTAAGTTTCTCTGATATAAAAATGATATATTTCAAATTTTATTGAGATTGGATAACGTTTAGAGGTTGCACACTTTTGAAAGTGGAGCCAAAGCCCCATACATTACGAAAAAAAATACTTTGTTATAAATTCATAAAAAATAATGAACCTACACTAAAATTACTTGGGAAAGTAGATTTTATCGTCAAATATAAAAAAAGGATTTTATTCTTTAAGCACGTGTGTGAATTTACTTTAACCTTAATATGGTATTATTTATAAAGTAACCTAGATCCCGGTTTTTTTTCTTAATTTTAGGCCATAATTGGATGTTTACATATGTATAGTACACTAATCTATTATAGTTATGAATGTAGTAAAACACTGGGAATTAGGTTTTCATAAAAGTGCCCTATAAATATTTTTTAGAATTTATTCCTACTTCCAAAGAATAAGTTCTCATTTTTAATATATTATGACATTAAATGACATTAAATTCGACTTGTCCATTCTTTTTTAGTGTTGGTTCATTATATTTGATTAATTTATAAAAAAGTAATTTACTTCGTAATGTATGGGGCTTTGGCTTTACTTTCAAAAGTGTGCAACCTTTAAACGTTGTCCAATCTCAATAAAATTTTATATATATCATTTTTAGGCTGTTTAAGTGGGAAATGTCTCGGATGACGTGTAATTGTAGATAAACATGTGATCTGAGGCTTTTGCATATAACGACCGAAGTGTGTATATTATTTTTCTGCTCAACGGAGCCGGCAGGCGGCAACTTTCTTTAGCGCAGCGGCCGGCAAAGTTCTGTTTGCCGGTCGGAGGGCAGAAAATATATACTATTGATGATTTTTTTTAACGCAGATTGACGTCATTACATGCGTAAATCGTTTTATAGTATCGGATAGGAAAAATCTGAACAGTACAAGTTTAAGAAAACTATTTCTCATATTACGTCTACAGTAAGAAGTCTTCTACTGCAAGCAGAAATAATCTATACCGAAGAAGCATTCGTTCCGTCCGTCTGCCGTATAATATTGTCTCGTCTCTCAAAATATGTATATTTTCGTTCCTCTTTAAGGTCGTCGGAGAGGTTTGCTGGCGGCACGGGAGCTCTACTACCGGCCCGACACGGTGGGAGCGATAGTGGTTGCGTGCAGCGTGCTTGGCGGCGCGTATGGAGCCGCTGGAGCTGCAACGCGGCGCTCACGCCGGCCAGCACGCGGCGCCCGCGCACTCGGCGCTCACGCCGGCCGGCACGCGGCGCCCGCGCACTCGGCGCTCACGCCGGCCGGCACGCGGCGCCCGCGCACTCGGCGCTCACGCCGGCCGGCACGCGGCGCCCGCGCACTCGGCGCTCACGCCGGCCGGCACGCGGCGCCCGCGCACTCGGCGCTCACGCCGGCCGGCACGCGGCGCCCGCGCACTCGGCGCTCACGCCGGCCGGCACGCGGCGCCCGCGCACTCGGCGCTCACGCCGGCCGGCACGCGGCGCCCGCGCACTCGGCGCTCACGCCGGCCGGCACGCGGCGCCCGCGCACTCGGCGCTCACGCCGGCCGGCACGCGGCGCCCGCGCACTCGGCGCTCACGCCGGCCGGCACGCGGCGCCCGCGCACTCGGCGCTCACGCCGGCCAGCACGCGGCGCCCGCGCACTCGGCGCTCACGCCGGCCGGCACGCGGCGCCCGCGCACTCGGCGCTCACGCCGGCCGGCACGCGGCGCCCGCGCACTCGGCGCTCACGCCGGCCGGCACGCGGCGCCCGCGCACGCGGCGCTCACGCCGGCCAGCACGCGGCGCCCGCGCACTCGGCGCTCACGCCGGCCAGCACGCGGCGCCCGCGCACTCGGCGCTCACGCCGGCCGGCACGCGGCGCCCGCGCACGCGGCGCTCACGCCGGCCAGCACGCGGCGCCCGCGCACTCGGCGCTCACGCCGGCCGGCACGCGGCGCCCGCGCACTCGGCGCTCACGCCGGCCGGCACGCGGCGCCCGCGCACTCGGCGCTCACGCCGGCCGGCACGCGGCGCCCGCGCACTCGGCGCTCACGCCGGCCGGCACGCGGCGCCCGCGCACTCGGCGCTCACGCCGGCCGGCACGCGGCGCCCGCGCACGCGGCGCTCACGCCGGCCAGCACGCGGCGCCCGCGCACTCGGCGCTCACGCCGGCCAGCACGCGGCGCCCGCGCACTCGGCGCTCACGCCGGCCGGCACGCGGCGCCCGCGCACGCGGCGCTCACGCCGGCCAGCACGCGGCGCCCGCGCACTCGGCGCTCACGCCGGCCGGCACGCGGCGCCCGCGCACTCGGCGCTCACGCCGGCCGGCACGCGGCGCCCGCGCACTCGGCGCTCACGCCGGCCGGCACGCGGCGCCCGCGCACTCGGCGCTCACGCCGGCCGGCACGCGGCGCCCGCGCACTCGGCGCTCACGCCGGCCAGCACGCGGCGCCCGCGCACT
Source organism: Thaumatotibia leucotreta (assembly GCA_025490895.1). Lineage (NCBI taxonomy): Eukaryota > Metazoa > Arthropoda > Insecta > Lepidoptera > Tortricidae > Thaumatotibia > Thaumatotibia leucotreta. Next base: position 2,188 of record JALPQI010000010.1, on the reverse strand, counting down.
CGGCGCTGCGCCGCGGCCGCGAGGCGAGGGCGAGGCTGATCGCCAACCTCGGCAGGCAGTAAATGTCGAGAGGCAAATAAATAAATATCATGGGACTATCGTACACGAATCGACCTAGTCCCAAGGAGAGCGAGATTACAGATTAGATTAAAGACACGTTTTCAAGTATTATTTAATGTCAACAGAATGGAGATTATCCGCTAGCTTATTAAATTATTATAAATACCACAATTAAACGAAATTAAACAATAAAACAGTTTATGATGTCACTGGTGCTATGCTTCAGTATACATATTGTTTCTGCACAGTGATAGAAATGAAGTTTGTTTGTACATTGTATTACTTGTACTAAAAATAAATAAATGAACAGTATATGCATAGATTTTTATTTTGAACCTACAAACAACTCTTGTATCTGTCTGTCGCCGCGGGCCGTAATCCGTAATAATAAGTACAGTCAAGGTAGAAGAAATAGATGCGCGTAAATTGCAATAAATATGAATACACGACAAAATTATAATAAAGTCGTGGATACATACTTTTGCACTCTGTCCGCATCTATGTTTTTTTACCTTGAATGTACCTTAACGCACCATCAAGTATTTTTAACCAACTTCAAAAAAGGAGAAAATTCTCAATTGGCCAGATTTTTTGTATGTAATTTACTCGATACCTCCGAGAATCATGAACAGATTTTCAAAAATCATCAATTTTAAAAGTTAGATTCACCTGTACCGATATTTCTTTATAATACAATTTGATATGTAGGTCCAACTTCTAAAAAAAGGTCAATCGCCGAATCCAGCTCTATTGGGCAGCGTTCGGGAAACAAGAACTTTCTTTTCGTCCGACTCACCTCAGTGACTCAAGATGAGTCTTCAATTAGCGTGGAGTTATAGATGATTTACGGCGCGGAAAGGTGGTCCTTCACCATCGAACTCATCTCAAAGTCCCTCGACGAGCTATGGAGAGTGCTAAACTTGGAGAAGGAAATGGACCAAATTCAGAAATGGAAATCCGTATATGAACTGAATTCACCGACATAGTCCTCCGGACTCGGACTAGCAAACTGAAGCATTGGGCACGGGCAGGGCCATCTGATGAAAGCAAAATGTCCTCGAGTGGAGACCATGGTTTGGCAAACGCAGCGTAGGACGTCCACCCACAAGAACAAGACGGACAAACTACTTTATGGAGATTGCCGGGAGACGCTGGCTGCAGGTCCAAGTAGCTTCCAACGGTTACATATGAAGGTCCAGAGAGGAGGCCTATGTTCAATTAAATAGTGGAGGTCTTATGGCTGAGATGATAGTGATGATGATCGAAAATGAACATTTTTTCAAAAACTTATAAGCATTATTATATAAACAATATAGGTAACCGATACTGATATAAGTTTTTACTAAAATCGAATTTTGACGTTCCATGCTTATAGGGTTCTTAAGGCAGGTATTTAGTTAAGCATAGATCCTAAATCTGTATTTAAAATAAGCATTTAGTTAGTACAAAAACAATCATCATATCCTAAGTCTTATATAATTATGAAAAAAAAAAACATCAATTCTATTTTATTTTAACGTGCACCTATCTACTTTTTTGAGAAATCGTTGAATGAATTGTAAAACTCATTTTAGGTATGTTCTCATAGGAATTTACATAGATAATGATTGATTGGTATGTATTTTAAGGTATTTTTCTTTGAAACTCACTTGGTTTTTAGGATTCCATAATAAGCAAGGAACCCTTATAGTTTCGCTATGTCCGTCTGTCTGTCCGTTCGCAGTTTAGCTCAGTGACCGTTAGTAGGTACTGGTAGTAATTTGCATTTTGGTTAGGTACATATTAGTCATGCAGGCAAAGTGGTGAAATAAAAAAGAAAAAAACTAAAGACAGAAATAAAACAGTTAAGGGAATAATATATGTATATTTTAAAAATGTATTTTTTTTATCTTCTTCCATATTTTTTTTCCAATAATCGACAATAAACAAATAGTAAGCCAGTTTCAATGGAATTTGCTGTCTTTGACACATATCGTGAAACACGTAAATTTATTTTTATATTAATACTAATAAATATCAATAATTTTAACTATACATGTTTGTGAACTTAAGGTTTTAAGTTGGTGATAAGACCAAACTTGTGTTCTGAAAGTGCTTGATTACAATGATTATGAAATATTTTAAATTA
>JALPQI010000009.1:0-121136 GCA_025490895.1 Thaumatotibia leucotreta | reverse complement strand
TCCATACAAATCGCAAGTCGAGTTGCAAAGCTGCAATTTTGGTATATTATAAAGGCCTTATAGATATATACGAAAATGCATATTAAAAGAAAAACAAAAAAATAATTTGGGCATAGGACGTAAAAAACGGAAAAAAATTTCCCCTTTTTTTAGTTGTTGACGTTTAACTAAAAGTTTATTATCTTTTTGATACTGATTGCTATAAAACTAAGAAAGAACATTAAACATATTGCGAACTACAAATCAAATTATTTATTAACTAAATATTTTGATTTGTACTTTTAATTTTTCTCCAGTAGTCACACTACTTAATACTATATAAATTATAAATATTAGGGGTACAGGCATCAGCCGCGAAAGCTGAGTACGTGGGTTCGATCCCCACCTCGGACATAGGTGATCTTGGTCGTTTTTCTTTGGTATATGACATCTAATATTTATAAAGAACATTAAATTTGAAAGGATTTGAGCTACGTTGCATCACCGTAAAGTTATATATATTTTGAGATACGACATTTCATAAAGTACCCTTTTATCAAAACATAAACAAATTTTAGGTTACGTTAAAGCTATTCACTAAATATTGGCAAAACGTTCGCGCTAAGAAAAAAAAGTAATTGTAGATAATAACTACATTAAATTTGGAACAAATTGAGCCGATAACAATTACTGTAAGTCTTATAGTTGGGGGTATACGAGGCTTCAAAGCATGCATTTATTTTCTTAACTTAATGAAGGGCACATTTTGAAACGTCGTTTCTCTAAATCTATATAATTTAGGGTAATGCAAGGTAGCTCAAATCCTTTCAAATTTCATATTCTTTCTAAGTTTTGTAGCAATTAGTATCAAAAAGATAATAGTTTTTTAATTAAACGTCAAAAAGTAAAAGAAGTCCAATACTTTTTCAGTTTTTTTCGTCCTATGCAGAAATTCCTTTTTTGTTTTTCTTGTAATATGCATTTTTGTACGTCCTTCTAGGGCCTATATAATATACTAAAATTGCAGCTTTGCAACACGACTTGCGATTTGTATGAAAAACTTAGATAGCGGACCTCCTGCTTTTTGAATTTCGCGTTTTTAGTTTCAATCACAAAGTTTACTGACCTGATTTTACCCTTAAATGAAAGAATATTAATTGCGCTATAAGATAATTATTTCATGTTTTTCGTAGCATGATTAGGTAAGGCGATATTAAACCAAAAACGTTAGCAAAACTCAACATTTTATCTAGTTTACAAAACAGGGTACTATTTGAAGTCTCGAATCTCTGAAACTATAAGACCTACGGTAATGCATGTTATCTCATCTTGTTACAAATTCATTCATCGTTAAACGTTACCTGATACATATTGTCAAAAAGCGTAAGGCTTTTTTTATAAAAATCAGAAACTAAAAATAGACAGTAAATTTCATAGTTTTTTCACGTATAACGCAGCTAGCACAACTTTTTTTTGCTTGCAAAATGTGGTTTTATACTGCCCTATGGTGTCTAAATAACATACCAAAAATGCAGCTTTACTACATGTTTTGCGAGTTTAATATACGATTTGACCGTACTATTTTATTTAGATACATTATCTAGATGAAGATAACGGGCCTCGTTTGTTCTTAAAGTAAGCTCATCTAAAACGTCACGTCAAACAGTCATAATGACATTGCCATGGACCTATACCTGAACTGGACTGAGTACCTACTCATTTTTGTTAGTCAATAAAAATTTAACAATAATTATCATTGAGCACGACGGATACATCTCTGTAATAATAAGAGACTAGTGAAAATGGTCCGAGTGAGAGCAACTAACTAGAGGATGGTGTCTCAGTTACACAAGTTACCTGTATAAAAAACACATTAGCATACCTGGGATAACTCGGGGCATTTATACGAAAGTGATGTAGCAAAATATTTTATCGACTAAAAATATATCGATGTTACTGTGAATGACAACATCAAAATGCTATTCGGCATAAATAAATATTAGGTACTTACTCTTCAATTAAATAAAAAATATTTTTTAACGGGTAGTTACGCGTGTATTTTAAAATAGTTTTCAAAATATACAGTACAGTTAATATTAAAATATCAATAATTAAATTGTCATTTTGATTAAAATGACATCTGCATACTTTTACTATCTGAAGAGGCCCGATATCAGATATGACATCGAACCTCTGTACTGTAATCGAGAATGTTCAATAAACACATCTTTTATTATAATTATATCGACATCTTTTAATCGATATCAAATCCCTATAACTTGCCCCCAGTTATCCCAGGTATGCACATTAGGGCGGCTATGATTTGGGCCGGTATGATTACGTATATGGTTGCAATTTTAGTATTTAGTTAGTTAAACAGTATTTAGTGGGCATTTATATGGAAACAGCTCGGTCCCAAGGCTCAAATGGCTGCTGTTTGAGATTACGAGTGTTAAGTTCTACCCAAGCAATCAAAGACGCGATCAGAAATAATCTTGTGGTTTTAACGATGCAACATATAACATCAAACTTTCACAAATTGCCAAACACACACAAATTTCACAAATGCCTGAATACCCTAGACTAGAACATCCATACTCACAGAGGATCATTATGAAACCCAAATTATAAACGCTATTGCCTCCAAGTTTTTCAATTTACGTATGGCTCACCACGGGAGAACTACATTTCTAAGAGATTTGGGAAATAAAGAAACGATTCCCACAAACATAAAATTTAAATAGTATTAAGTAGTGTCACTACTTGGGATAAAAATAAAAACACACATCAAAATATTTCGTTTATAAATAATTTGATTAGAGTTTTCACAATTACTTTAAATAAAGCAGGATTGAGACAAACTTCTCAAGACAGTATTGTTTAACAATAGACAGTTTTTTAGTAAAGAAGTGTCAATTCTCATAGATCGTAATGTTAGCATGGTCACCGTAATTAAAACAAGATGCAATTCTCTAATATGCTTTCTCTGTCGGTCACACTTTTTTATCGCAGTACTCAGTCCAGTTTAGGTATAGGTCCATGGACATTGCTCATGAACAGGACCCGTAATTTTCATGCCGATGACATCAATTTGACGTCACGCTCCATTTAGGGTGATCCGAAATAGTTTTATTGTTTATTATTAATCATTAGTCGTCGATCATTTTAATAATGTACAAATAACTTCAAAAGTAGTTTATTTGCACGTGAAATAAATAACACCTACTTGATACGGGAAACATAAATAAAACTACTTGATTTGTTTTTATACATACATTTTTTTTAATGATATTGTTAACACATTTCAATAATTATGTAGAAAACAGAATTCCTCTTTAACGTACGGTCGGCTCTAATAATATGTATACGATTTTGATCCTTATGCCCTTGACATACGTTCCGAAATGTATATATATTATTAGACGTGACTGTACAGCACGTATCAAGTAGGAATTATTTATTTCACGAGTAAATATACTACTTTTGAAGATATTTGTACATGATTAAAATGATTGACGACTAATGATTAATAATGAACCATAAAACTATTTCGGATCACCCTAAATGGAGCGTGACGTCAAATTGATGTCATCGGCATGAAAGTTAGGGGCCCTGCTCCTGAAGTAAACTTAAGTAAAGTTAATTCATCTTTTATTTCAAATGTCAAATAATTTATTTAGATAAAAGTTAATTCATAGATGAATTCAAAATAACAAATGAAGGATTATTTAGTAATTGAAATAAAAGATGATTTAGTTATCGAACCGGTTATTTGTAAAAAGATAATTTTTGCCCAACTCTGTCGCGGCACCTTACTGTCACACCAATCATGTGGTAATTAAAGTTTGACGTATGTTTTTTCCAGTCGCGACTCAGTTGTAAGCGAGAAGATAAACTACGACCTCTTGAAGACGATGCACGGCATCCAGACGGGGCAGGTGCCGGCGCCCACGCTGCTGGGCAGCAGCACCGCCTCCAAGACCAACGAGCACATTCCCAAGGCCTTCACCCGCATGCTCAGCCAGGACTGCCCCTAGCGCTGGCGCGGGTCGCCTACTGCCTGTTACCATTAGCATACACTGACTAATGCTAACGGATCGACTGGACCTATTCATTGTGAGATTGTTAACAGCACTACTTCCGTTGCCGCACATATTCAGCTGTCTAAACTATGTTTACAAATGACTCCAGTTTGTGCGTGTATTATTCCTGTCTATACCGTTAGAATAAAACAGTTGCCTTACCAACGTGTAACTATTATGTTATACTATTCATAATATAATTATGTATATTAATGTATGGTGATATACTTGTACGTATACCCGATATCGAGTTAATAATTTAGTATAGCCTACACTACATCGTTAATTGATGGACATTACACGGTGGTTGGTGTTCATTTAAGTATACTATAGACTGGTTTTGAATAGCCGGCGCGATCGTGTCTATGTCCGACATAAGCAGGTAGGCGCGTATAAGCGAATTGTAAGCACTGAATTATTTATGTCAGACATAGACGCGGTTGTGCTCTTGGTGCTGATACTGTTTTTATTTCATTTGCGTTTTCCTTAACTTTGCATTTAATGAATTTATATTTACATATATACTTTTTGTATTAACTATTATAAAGCAATAAATCACGATTGTGTTATCAGTTGTTAACTTGTATTGTTTTTAGTTCTTAAAATCATGTTTCCTAATAAGAATCCTTAGTTATATCAAAATCTGTAGTAGACAACTAGCCCATATTTTCTCAGGGACTCAAGTTATAGTGTTGAAATTAATACCCAACACTGAAAATTTTAAGTGCCTTGCAGATAAAGATGGTCCATACATTCGCAGGGAAGTTGATCTTGGCAAAAAAAAATTAAGTGGGAAAATAATCTGGGATTTCTTTTGTTTGGAATTATAAATAATAATGAAAGTTCAAATAAGCAGTCATGTCATTTGACTCAAATCCAATTACACAATGTTTAAAAACACATTCATTTTTTTAAATGTAGGTAACTTATCATCACATTTGCTTTCTATGCGCGCTATTACTTGCATGCGTCGCGGAAGATATAGAAAAGTGAAATTAGGAGGGAGTCATAGAAATGTAGTACGTCAATTAATGTTATTTTGTTTTAACAATGCATGTCTAATTATTATTTATCTACGATTACCTCCCGGTCTCAGGAAAAACCCAGTTTGAGAAGCTTCGTACCTTATCATCCCCAAAACATATTTTTTACTGGCGCAAGCAAAAAGGAAACCCTTAGTTACGTCCAAACTTTCCGTCTGACTGTCCATATGTCACAGCGCTTTTAACCCCTCGTATGCTTAGACACGGATCCGTGCGTGGGAATTTAAATCTATTGTTTTAAGTGTCAAGGTCACTTTTTCAGTAACGTAATTTGACAGGAAGCATACGAGGGGTTAATTAGTATGGCACGTGGGTTAATCTACTTTTTTGTCATTTGCAATTATTGCTCGTAACTCAAGATTTTTTTGAATTTGGTCTTTTTTACATTATTTATATGAAACAAGAACTTTAAAGAAGTTTCCTTGTAATTTTTAGTTGGAGTATTGGAAATTAAAAACCATTAAAAAGTTGATACACGAAATAAACAAAACACGTCTGGAAGTTTCCATATTTATTGGCTTAGTGTAGTCATATCCACATATGTGAAGATTAGAACTTATCAACTAGTTGCAGAACATGCTGTTGCTCCTGCCGCAAGTATTCCGCGTCGTCCTCGCCTGCGCCCGCGTCTCCCAGGTTGCCAGCGTACTCTGATGAAAACACAATCATTATCTTAATGCCTTTTAGCTTTCGACTAGCCCAAATGCATAGGTACTCATCTATTTCCTAGTATAAATCACAGTTAACTATGATCAGTGATCTGTACACTTAAATATGATTTTACAAGGTATAGGGTGGGCCAGTAATAAATTCACTCTTGTATCGACATTGGCCCACCATATATTTATCGGTTATGCAAAAATAACTATTACTGGGACAAGTGACACTTATGTAGAACCCATATACTTTGTATGGCGATGTGGGCAATGTTTATAAATCTTTTACTGCATATTATAATCATAATAGAATATAATATATTTTTCATTATCAACAGTGTTCTACGCATAAGAGTAAAAATGTTAAAGGTAATTTCACCAGAGTTGATGTGAATGATTACACACACATCCAGATGAAGTACTAATTACATAAAAATGAGTGAATGAATTAATGACTTGCCTCAAAATATTGAAGCAATTCTTTTGAACAAATATTGTGCCATCTTACAGTTGCAATAGGGCTTGCTGTCAGTACGAAGAAAGAACACTAATTTCAAATTCCCCGTATGTTTACATGACATGTTGCTGTGTGCGTGACTGCGTGCAACTCTCGTGGAACTGTCTTTACCTCTCATGACGTGTCTGATGATCTTCAAGGAGCCGCCGCGCAGGGACAGCACTCGCTGCACGCGCTGCTTGATGGTCGGCGGGCCCGCGGTGCACACCTGGCAATGCATTCAAGTTGTTTTCTATGTGACTAGATACGAGTAATACATGTAGCACTATTGAACAGAAATATTATTTGACATATAACACACATGATTGTCAATGTCCAGGTTTTTGAAAGAATATACTCAATTACTCAGTATAAATAAATATCATGGAACAATCTCATACAAATAAACCAAGTTCCACGGTAAGCTTCATTAAGCTTTTTGGTGGTGGCAGTGGTGGCTTTTCCTCGAAATAAGAAAATACCCAATCAGTAATTTGAAAGTGTTTTAGCTTGATCTTCAAATATGTCAAACAAAATGTTTTTCTGTTGAGATGAAACGATTGAATCGTGGTCTTACCTCCAATATTATTCTATCAACGAGTTGCAATGTAAACAACCCGCCAGTAAGTCTCTTGAAGTACTGCGCATCGTCTGCCAAATCTTCACCAGCTTGCTGTTAACATAAAATTAATTACAACCTGAGGGTGGGGTGGGTTATTTTATCGCTATACAGCGGACGAAAAATAGTCGAGTATCTGTATTACCATGTTTTGTCTGTCAGAAAGTTAAATATATGATGACAATGACAATATGGGCACTGCTTTTTTCAACACGAAACAATTACACAAAAATATCTGGCATAATCTTATTTAAGAACCCCCATTTAAAACCTTTGATGATGTATTATTAATTATTACCTCCATTTCTTTCTCAGTACGATCCACTTTGTCCATATATTTGAAGTGCAGTTCAAGAAGCCTGTCAACTTTCTCGTAATCGTTTTCAGTAAATTTAGCAAGAAGTCTCTGTCTCTGACTCCCTTGGCAATTCCGTAGCATGGACGATATTATGGAAACAACATGCTCTGTAAAAAGTAATATTAGATGAACGAAAATATCAACATGAACAATTTATATTTACATAAATAGGTTAAGGCAACTCGTCAAACGATAGCTTTTATTCAAATAAATAGGTACCTTCGTGTTGGTCTACAGTCAATAGCCGCTTCTTTTTAGGCGTTTTCATAAACAACGGAAAGACGGTGCGTAGACCCAATATGTCTACAAATTTGTTGCAATTATCGCGGCCGTCAGGACCAGTTAGCGCGTGGCTGAGTACCTTGAGCGATCCATTTCGAGACATTTTCTTTTCCCTGAAAAAAAAAACAATATTAATTTCGTCAATAATGTTACGTTATTTGAACAAAGGGCCTGGCATGTATAACATTATAACTATTATAAAGGCCATTCGGCGCAGGTCACACAGGTCCGTGTTCAAAAAGTTCTTACTCCTATGCCAGTGACTCTACGTGATAAAAACAACCTAATTCCTACACCACTACCATAACTGAAAATCTCACTCCTGTCCTATGCTACAAAGAAACACGAACATTTTTAACACAAATTTAGTGTCGCCCGCATAGGAGTACAATCTTTCTGGTCACACATCCGTGTCACTGGCGTAGGAGTTCTATAAGATAATTTCGATCGGTATAGCATTAGCACTTAGTGAAACAGTAGGTACTGGGGGGCAAAAGTTCTAAGTAGTTTAATTTGGTATCCACTCAGATATTAAGGATGGTGCACATAAATTACTAATGGTTCTGCCAGTTGTTATAAGTAGGCCAGAGAGAGGTTACACCAACCTGAGCATGAGGTTCATGAGCTGCAGCCCCTCGCCGCGCAGGAAGCGGTCGCGGTTGCTGGGCTCCATGAGCGCGCAGCACAGCGAGTCGAACATGTTCTCCATCGCCTCCTGCTCCTCTGCGCCGTTCGGATCATGCCGTTTGTAGAACTAAACAGGAACATTTCAGATATCACTTGCTTGTGTACTTACATTGTCGTCTCGGTAAGTATTGTTACATGATGAGTGTTATTTTAATGTAAATGTAATTCAGTATAAATACCAAGTCAAGCGTAATCAATGTTGTTGCTACTCATCGTCCCGTTTCGGTAATAACCGCGGGACGACAATGACGTATTCGAGCGGTTAAAACGCTCCTCGGAGAATCACCCACAAAGGATATTTTATTTTAGGTCATCTTTCCATGTCTCTACAACACGCTTTGTTAAACGATTAACTTGAAGTATTTTTGTAGCCATGCGCGACATGTAATGTTAATGTCGAAATATTTCTCGATAGTTGAAATTCAATAATTCAACAACGTGTAAGGTGCAAACTGATAAAGATTTGTTCATAACTTAGAACCGTGTACGTTGTTCAAGTCTTAATTCTATGGTAAGTATATCTGATTGTTACTGTAGAACCCTAATACTATTACTAGTACAAAAACCATCGTACATTAATAAACACTGTGGTAAGAATGAAAATCAATCAAAAACAAATGTTACCGCCAATTGCTGCAGAAGCACATCAATTCCGTCCAGTTCACCCAATAGTTTGCGGTTAGTAGGTACGGTATGTAATAGAATTGAGAGAATCTCTGTTGCATATAGTTTATTCGCATCAAATGGAACCTTCATCTGAAAACAACAAATAAATTTACATGTAAGAAAAACAGTCAACCAATAGTTGCAATACAACACCAAGAATTAAATATGAGTCATACCTTTAGCCTTTTAAGTATCCATTGCAAAAACCCTTGTTTTGCCACATCTTCACAAATAGCAGGTCGGAATTCTGCCATGTTCTCTATTATAGCTAGAAATAGAAAATTGTAATATTATAACTAAAAATAAGAATATTTTCTATTACAAACACAATAAGAAAAGTGTGAGTTAATTGGTATGAGTATACCAAGTGTGTTGTGGACAGCATCTCTCTCATCAGGAATTTGCTCATCGAGCCTCGCCAGGTTGTGCAGCAGTAGTGCTGGGGCTTCCGCGTCAACCAATGCGTTGATCAACTCTTCTGCTCCTTCCTCACTTTCATGAAGAATGTCTACGTCAGACAGTTCCTGGACATATTAATTGTGGTTGTAAAATAGTATTAGTATTCATATGTAACGAGCAATTAAAGAAACAGTAAATATAGTGAGTTGAATCAACTACACATACCCATGTATGTAACTTAAAAATATTTCACATGATATTATACTCAACTGTAAAAATCCTTACCTGTAATAGGTGGACCACTTTGGTAGATATGTCTGTGTTATCATGAGATAGCAATTCCAACAATGAATTTATACATTTCAGTTCCACCAACAATGGATACTGATCAGGGACTGTGGCAACAGCACTAAGGTCCTGTAACAATTTAATGAATTTAAATATGCTATAATTAGATAGTATTGACAAGTTATTAAGTTCTAATATGTTAAGGAACATAAAATTCTGAAAAAATAATAAATATTACATATTTTTATTTCCTTTATATGATATTTTAACCCTTTATAGGACACCAGTCTCAAATACGACCACCCTATAGCACTATCTTTTTGTATTTTTTCTTGTACAGAATTTTTCGTACTATATAATGCCGTTGAGGCTTGATCCCAGCATTTTTTTGAGTCTTGCCTGTTAAAGGGTTAAACTTATTCAGGTTATGCTACCTGCAGGGGCCTATTGCATAAAAAATACAACTGATATTACAAGCGGAAGTCTCGTTTCTATATCTCTTACTAGAGAGACTCTTCCACTTGTAATATTAGTTGTAATTTGTTATGCAATAGGCCCCAGGTTTTGTCAGTAAAATAAAAATAATGTAAACTAACATGGCTGACTTTCCATAGCATTTGACTAACTAGAGTGGGCCTATTTGCTATGTATTTCATTTCATGTACAAGGCTATACCATACAGGATGTTTGGCACATTGAGGGACAAGTTAGCAGAAGATGGAAACTTTATTTGTTATCTATAATCCCTTTCCAAAAGTTTTACCTTATTAATGGTTTATTTATCATCCCTTCCTATTAACTTCTCATATTTCAATATAATTAACATAGACATTTTGCTCATTTATACATGGGGTCACTCTATTATTGAAGCCTAGAGTCTAGTAACATAGGTAATATCTAATTATGAGTAAATAATCGGGTATTGAAGTAATTTTGTTTTTTTTTAGATATAATTATGTTGTTTGCTAAAAGTGACCCATACATGATTAATAGAGTTTGTGTCAATTTACCTGCAATGCTTCATGTAAGTCTATTTCACTCTCCATAAACTTTTCAGGTTGGTCAGGAAACTTGATCCTCATTTCTCTATTCTTTAAAGCTTTCTTTTCAAACAGCAATACCAATTTTTTCACACCATTCTCATCCAGTACTTCTCCCTTTGTAAAGAATAAAATAACATTATTTTAAACATGGTACTACTATAAACAGATAAGAGGAATAATTCTTTCCCATTGTATTTTCACCACTATTTATAAAGCCTGTAGTTCTACAATATCTATTTAGAAATTTAATGTAATAAACTGAAGAGACATATCAGCTTATACACTCCACCAATACATTTCCACTTAAATGCATGCACAGTGTTTGTCTGGCCCTTTAGAAACAATTATATTCCACAAAATTACTAATTATCATATCTGGGATAACTGGGGGCAAGTTATAGGGATTTGATATCAATTAAAAAGATGTCGATATAATTATAATAAAAGATGTACTTATTGAACATTCCCAATTACAGTACAGAGGTTCGATGTCGTATCTGATATGGGGCCTCTTCAGATAGTAAACGTATGCAGATGTCATTTTAATTAAAATGACAATTTAAATATTAAACTTTAATAATAATTGTATATTTTGAAAACTACTTTAAAATAAATGCGTAACTACCCATTTAAATTTATTTTTTATTTTAATTTAAGAGTAAGTACCTAATATACTCCATATGCTGAATAACATTTAGATGTTGTCATTCACATTAACATTGATATATTTTTAGTCGATAAAATATTTTGCTACATCACTTTCGTATAAATGCCCCGAGTTATCCCAGGTATGCTAATTATGCAACGTTTTCAACAGCTTAGGGTTGGTAGTGAAAATAAATTAAAACAATTGTATTGCACCAAGAATATTCTGCACAGTTATTGTACATCTAGAGCAGGCTTTACAGTTATTTCCCTATTCAACAAACTTATATTTAGATAATATACAAGCTCATATAATTACGTTATAGTAAAAAGGTATTGCAATATTGTTCTTGTACACATTTGTAATTTATGATATTTCGCTTCCTGATAGATCGAAAACTAAATTAAGATTTGTATAATGCATTGTTGGGGTTACATCTTTTTTTTAATAAATATTATAAATACATTAATGCAATAAATACAAACTTGTGTGGCTTCCGTCTCGACAAACCGAAGAATGTCTTCTCTTTCTTTATCTGTTATAGAAGGTTCATTAGGAAGACTGGTACTCGAAGCTCCCATGTGCGGCTCCACTTTAGATTTTTTAACGCGACGCGCTTTCGACGCCCTCGGGCCGTCATCATCGGAGTAGTCACTGTCATCTTCAGTAGGCCTCTTGGGCGTCGGTACGGGCTGAATAGTGATATAACAATAATGAGTATGGTGTATAATCACACGATATAAACAACTTCTAATCTTAGTAGTCAACTACTCACTTTGAAGGAAAGTAGTTCTCCGACATCCATTTCCACAAATTTGGTTTTAACACATTAACGTCTTAACATGTACTCAACTATGATAAATGATAATGCATCAGAAACAAACCAAATAAATATTCGGCTTTATTTTATGTACCAATCTAACCTGCTTAACCAATGTATAATCTAATCAACAACAATTGAACCAACTGTCAGTTAATTTTTAATCATAGACAATCATAGAAGTAGACCGTGATGGCTCTCACCGGCCCTCAGTCAGACTATGGATGGGCCAACTATGGGCTCGTGTTAGATGGCAGTTCCCAATGATGATTTTCCTTCTTTGTCGGCTTTTTGTTTAGATATCTGGAGCACACTAGAGCAAAAAAAAATGACCAGCGGCCCTTGTGTACCTTGTGTACAAGTTACGTTTAGTAGGATCTAGTAAATCCTCCAAGAAACGTAATGTTAGTTCAAATTATATGGACACTATTATATATGGCAACACTAGTAAACGTCATAAGTATGGCGGGAAAACACAAATAGGTAACTGAATTATTTAGACACTTTTCGTTTTGACGTGAATATTATTAAATAAATCTCTTTTCATAGCAATACTCTAGTTTGTGGTAGAAAATCTGCGCATATTAGATACTCAAACAATTAAAGTATGGATAACCCAGCAGCTTCGGGGGCTGCTAATACAACCGAGGGAGACACACTGCAACCAAAACTGTTAACTGGTTTAAGTGAACTATTACCGTCGAAGGTAGGATTTTTTTATTGAATGGTTAGTAAACAAGGCTATAGGTACCTTACTATTGAAACTACTTTTTTATTCAAAAACCTATACATAATTCAAACAAGTCAAGTGTCAAGTTCAAGCGTGTAAGTACTGTGGTACTGTTTGATTTGATCAGCATCCGACTTTTAAGCAACAAGTCACCACCCTGCAGCAAGAGTTAGTACCTATATGTATAAAGTTATTCATATACACTACTTGATTGCATCTTTCGTGATGCACTGGGCGTCGTTTATCATGTGCTGTGCCAGTCTGTTATCCAATATAGAGTGGCTGTCTAGGGGTACAGCATGAAAAAGCCAGTTGCCTATCCCCCTAACGCACACAAAGTACTGTAATAAAAGTTTTTTTACCAATTAAATTCCGTGACCAAGCTGCTAAGACTACGGCAGATTGTTGTCATAAAGGCATTCACCTGGGTATTGGTAATCAACTGCCTATGCAGTGACTATAAACTGAAACAGTTAATAAAGACTCACCTAACACCCACACCACACACGCACACTAATAAAAATATACATATAATGTGACGCATTAATTCCAATATCAAACAAAATGTACTGTTTACTTCGGGCATTGTACTGTGAGTTTTTTCAGATGCGTTACTTAATAACATCCGAGGTTATGTACGAAAGGGCGCACAGCATTTTAAGGCGAGGCATGGATGAAGTCAGTTCGAGAGTGTTGAGTTTCATGTCAGCGTCGTTGCGTACGGCGGCGAGCGGCGAGCGCACGCGCGCCCGCGAGCTTCTCCGTCGCAGTGGCTGCCTGCAGGACATGCTCGACATGTTTCTCGCTACAACAACTATGGCAAGTTGAGCATGCCGACCGCTTCATGTAGTACTTACTGTACAGATAGTAATTGGTTTATCCATGGAACTACCCACACGATAAATAAGTTAACTTAGACCTATTGTGCCACTGAAAAGGTGGCCTACCTTAAGACGAAAGGGGAGCTGCCTTTTTTGTACACGAACGTATTCTCTGTTTCCTTCCTGAATATTGACTCACATTTCAGCAAAGTTTTTTTTCATGTCGGTATGTTTTCCTTTTTATGTTATTGTTAATAAGTATAAAATAAGACTCAAACCACAAAAATTGCGAATCTGAAAAAAATATTTGATATACATAATTTTTGCAAAAAAAAAGGAAACATACCGACATCTGGACACTAATATTCACATTTTTTTGAAATATATAAAATACATTTCTAGACTATGACCAATGTTTTCGGCCAATTTTACGTTTTTTGAAATAGGTAGGTACATTGCATAGTTTTCTAAAAGCGTACAGCTCCCATTTCCTATTTATAATACAACTTATAATATTTATTTTTTTAGTTTTTTAGTTTTTGGACAAAGATACAATGTAAATATAGCTGAAAAAGTTAAGAAAAACTCGTGTTGTATGTTGTTTACTTAAGTTTTTTACCTATAGGTACTTACATACAAGATTTACTTGAAGGATTTATGAACTGGACTGCACGTAAGCCTAACAGGTTTCCTAAATATTACAGAAGGAAGAAAACTGGAAAGTTCTATGCGAGTGTCTTGTGATCACGTGCAAGGACTGCGAGGACAACCAACGTTACTGCTCCAACCTGATTCCTGTGGTTTGTTCCGGTTTTTTTCTTCTTGTCGTCGCAACAAACTTAGCCATACGATATAAGATACATTACGAAATGTAGAAGGATTTCGTAATGTATCTTATATTGTTAAAATCTTAATAACACATATACCTACATATCTCGTGCTGCCAGACGAAACTGGTCTTCCCTTGATTTTAAATTAACGGAAATGTACGTATACCTATAGTTTTTTGGAAAAATCATATACAAACAACTGTACTTTGGTCTTTACAGTGCATACAACGACATGACAAGATGAATATCGAAATACTCAAGCTACTGCACTGTTTACTCTTGAACAATACAAGCAATATCAATTTGTTTGTCGAATGTAACGGGACATCAATTTTTACAAAGTAAGTAAGTACACAGTTGCACACATTCCATATTTAAGTAATTTAATTATTTTAACCTTTAAACCAAAAGCATCCAGCATCACAACGTTGAATAACTATCTTAGGGTAGATTTCACGTTACGACCACCTTTATCACAAGTTCCCATTTGATTTTATTTTATTTTTTTATTTTATTGAAACAAAAGTTTACACGACATTACAGTTTACACCAATGCGTCGTGAAACTAAAATTAAAAGAGATACAAATAATGATACACAGACACAGAGAAAAAAAAATGATGATTGTTGAATATATTGTACCTAGTAAGTAGGTGTGTATATTGTGTAGAACTCTGGGAGTGCTACTCAATAGCCAGGAATATCATTTGAATATACAGATACAGGGACAATGGTAAAGTCTTCTGGTTCCAGTGATACGTTTTTACTTATTGTAATCGAAAAATAAGATGCATTATTATGTTTATTATATTCAGTAGGTTAGCACAGGTAGTTAAGTACAGTGTTTAAATTCGTTTAGCTTTAATGTTTTTTAGTTAAGTTTAGATTAGTATTATATTATTTTGTGATGTTGTTTATTATTTGTATCTTTTGTGTTTTATGTGTATAATTAAATTGTGCAAATTCTAAATTTATGACAAATAATGTTATTTTGTTTCTACATAAAAATAAAATTTCAGTAGGTACCCATAAATATTGACACATAAATATGTATGAATCTTTATGACGTGACGTAATCTGTAAACGTATGTATGAATAATGAATATGCACGAACTTTGTTGTAGTCAAGTCAACCAATTGAAACCCCAGTCAGTCGGGAACTATTGTGTTATTTATTACATGTAATTTGGACATGGTTCTAGAGTGGCCTAGGTTTCCCATTGGTGAGTGTACTTCAGACTGTAAGACAAATCACCAAAGATATTTATTTGCATTTTCAGAGATTCAATTCATGATAGCTCGAGTATGGAATTGTTGTACGTGGTAGCACAAAATACATCGGCAGCTAATTTATTAAAACGCGATACTGATTTGGTGAACTCTCTGATTAAAGTCGGGGAAGACTATAAAATAAACTGTGAAGGATCTTGGAAGGTAGCTACTTAGTTACCTAGGTATAAATAATAATAATATAATAGTCATACTACACACAACACTAACACTAGCATTTACAGGGGCTAATCTAGTCGGCGACGAGTCACCGCCTTCCCCCTGCCTCGATAGCAAAGAGAAATCATTGTTATGGCACGTCTTTTCTAGCTCCATCTCTAATCCAACATTCACCACCAAAGCCCATTACTCTTTTCTTTTTCATTAATTCTCAATAGTGTATACGCCTGCTGGGACCGGTTCACGGATAATATATACATAATATTGTGCCTTTGGATGGGTTGTAGCAGAAGCACAACACGACAAATTTATCCTCTACGTATTGGATGCACATCCCCATGCAAGCCTATCAAAAGACCTGGATTTATAAGACTGTGAAACTCCGATAGCATACTAGTATAGATAATACTTACTTTTAGGCAAACTATGTTGCCTAAATTTATTAGACAAATTTATATTTCAGATGGTAGAATGGGCGTCAGTCATTTTGTTCCATATAGCATCGCACGTTGAAGGTTTGTATGATTTCTATGCAACATAACTTCAAAATAAATTAATGAGTAATATACATCTAGCATAGTAGACTTGACGCACAATAATTTAAGCCATCATTTTTATTCAGGTATGAACAATTCAATAGGAGGTGGTCATGAGATGAACAACTCCAAAACAACTCAAAAGGACCTCTCGGTGTCATTCCTATTTAAACCGAATTGGGAGAAATGTAAACCTAAAAATAGAATAAGCGAACAAATATTTTGTAGTTCAAGGGCCAATGCAAAAATAAATAATTCTAAACAATTATCAGACCAAGCGAGTTGTCGTTCGAGCATAATCAATTTTGTACCCAAATTTGTGTCAACGCCGAAAAGAAGGATTACAGAAACACGCGAAAAACAAAAAGCAGACTTGAATGAAGAACTGAAAAATAGCACAATGCTTAAAAGTAATATCGTTTTAGATCGGGAATCACGTACAAATAGTCCTGCTCCTCTTGTAAAGAAAAAACAATCTGCAAGCGCACGTTTGTTCAACATTGCGAATATTTCTTGCGCGTCGATTCATAATATGATGGGTAATATTTTTTCTCGAAAAAAACCAGACACGAAGCCACGAAGTTTTGTTGAACAATCGAATATCAACCCTAAAACCACGAACAAGTTTACTAAATACTTGAAACAGCAAGTTTTCCCAGCTTGCCCAAAAGTTAATGTTAACTTAAATGGTCAAAAACAGTCCCAAAAAATTGCTATTAGGAAAATATACCGCAAGGCTATAGTAAAGAAACTTAGAACTGGAATGCATATTTATGGTTGTAACTTCAAGGTGAGCACTAAATACTTATACTAGGTACTTAGTAAACATAATATAATCCTTGGTGGCTACGAAACTTAGATGGGTAGTTTAATATTGTACGCCATTAAGGGCTTAATGAAAGCTAAATTAGGTACGATAATTTGCATTGTTCGAAGAAAGATACCTATACGGCCCGACCGCGAAAAACGTAATTCGAAAATTACGAGGATTTGTCTCTCTCACTCTAACGACGCCTTCGCTTTGAGTAACAGAGAAAAATTTACGAATTTCGATTTTCGCGGTAGTAGGCATAGTAAAAAAAACCGGCCAAGTGCGAGTCGGACTCGCGCGCAAAGGGTTCCGTTCCATTATCAATTTATTACTAAAAAAATACAGTTAAATCAACCTACCTCAAAAACTATTGGAGATAATTTTATCAAACCAGAAATCGTTGATAGAGTTTATTAATGTGCATAACATATATTTTTTTCAGAATTTTATATCGCGTAGTTTAAAAAATAGAGGGGGGGGGGACACATTTTTCAGACTTTGAAACCTGATATCTCGAAAACGATTTGCTTAAATAAAAATGTGATGTATAAACCTTCATATCATTTTCAAAGACCTTTCTATTAATACCCCACACGCTTATGTACAACTGAAAAAAAAATTCTATCCCTCAGTTACATGTATGGAGGGCCCCCACCCCAATGGTTTTTTTTACAATTTAGTATCACATTCCTGTAGCGGTTCATACAACACATATCCTTACCAAATTTCGTTACTGTAGCATTTATAATTTCCGAGTAAATTGGCTGTGACAGACGGACAGACGGACAGACGGACAGACGGACATGACGAATCTATAAGGGTTCCGTTTTTGCCATTTTGGCTACGGAACCCTAAAAAAGAGTAACTTGGTAACACAAAAATATAGCGTTGTGTTTTGTTTTCATTTTAAGGGCATTAAGCCCTTAATGTATTTTTGTTGTCAAAAGGCTCGTAAATAATAAAAACCACTTCGATTTTTACACTAAATGTTTTTTTTTACAGAAGATAGCCCAAGTGATGTGGCCGCATGAAAATCAAATGTCGCCCAAAGTGCTGTACAGAATTTATAGAAAGTTTATAGCCAAAGAAACTGTTAAGCTGCCAGTTCCACTTCCACTGCGACTAAATAGTGTCGTGGAGATACTTACATAGGTTTAGCAGTGTTGATACATACCCTTACCTTACTTATCATAGTTAATCGTCCGGATTTTTGTTTGCATAAGGGATTAAAGAGGTAGCCAAACCTTAACCCTTTTAACCTTTTAAAAAATGTAAGCGAGTTAATTGCTAACTCGAATATGCGCGGTGTAATTTTATATTGGTGAAGACACGGTCACGCTCAATGAAAAATTAACGGATATACTAGAATTAATCTATAGCTGGGTTTACACGGGCTTAGTAGCTAATGCTTAGTACTTGTCACTTACACTTATGAACTGTGTGTAAACATGTTGTATAAGTGCTTAGTATTAGTACAACTGCAAGTGCAAGTGATTAGAAGCCGATCCTATTTACTAAGCGACAAGCACCTACCCCCAACTAAAAATCTACTAATACTTGTCACTTGTCGAGTAGTGTAAACATTTAATGACAAGTGCATTCTGATTAGTGATTAGGTACTTAAAGCAATCGAAGTGTTCTGTTTACTTTGTTTTCCGAGTCAAAGTCACAGGAAAATATAATTATAGCGTCGGAAAGATGGAATTCAGAAACTACAATTAAGTTTATTCAGGTGTTCAAATCATTTGAGTGTTTATGGAACCAGAAATCAGCGGTATATAAACAAAAACAAGCCAGAGAATCGGCATATCAAAAAGTGGCCGAGGAAATGAATATCAGTGGATTCGGGGTTCCTGAGGTAAAAAAGAAAATGAGGACGCTTAGTCCTCTTGTCCATAAACGCTTATTTTTGAACACTTCTCCTTGCAGATCTTGTATTATAGACATTAAAATAATATTAGAGTAATGCCTAAAAACATTTTTTAGCACTAGTTGGCGGCGATAATCCATAGCGAGATCTTATAAACTAATACCATTTACTAATACCAATGTGTAGACGGTTCCTTGCCACTTGTCACTGTACATATAAGTCCCTAACCACCTACACTAATGACAAGTACTAAGCCCGTGTAAACCCAGCATATCTGTAAGAGAGAGGGTTAATTTCTTGTATGTGGAGGTCAATTGTTGAAAGGTGGTTTGGAGCGTCGAGCGGTTTAAAAAAAACGGCCCTTTTGTCGCTAGTCATAATCATAAGGGCGCTTATAAATTTAATGCGAATAAATGTGCACGCCAATTCAGTCCTAATGGTAAGCAACGAAGTAGGACGTTTTTACAAAAGCGCTCATTTTTATTAATATACTAAACAAACAAGTTAATGCAAAATATGTAATAAATAAATAATTCATTTACAATATTGTCTTTAAAGATTAACCTTAGAACCAGGACAAGGTGAAGTAGCTAAGTCCCGTTTACAGTTTACTGTACACGGACTGATGGCACACCATGTCCCTCGTTATGTCGCTAATAGCAGGTGTGCCTGTAACAATTTTTTATGATTGACCTATTGTATGACAACAGAAATTAGTACATAAACATAGAGTATATCGGCTGTATCTGACCACAGTTGGCCAGCCAGCCACCATACATTAATAGCTGTGATTAATAAGTGAACTCTGTTTATGCAAGAAGGCAGTTACTTGATAGTGATGATGGTGTGATGCGAATTAAGCTTCAAAAGGCCTACAGTCTGTCTAAGGCCGAGCGTCATGCATGAAAATAGGTACTTAGACACCAATAATTGGCGCAATCGCAACTTTTTACAAAAGTAATATTATTCTGATATTCTAGCTTTGTGACCCCAGCGTTAATACTTGAAAGCAAATAAGAAATAACATACCTGCTATTTGTACTGTAAATTGGAGCTCGGTTCTGAGAATTTGCAACATCCGTTGGACTCCCGCCTGGCCGCCCACTGCCAGTCCCCACAGCGCCGGCCGCCCTACGAAAACCTATAAATAAAAAATACGATTTCTATTCATGCTCACTGCAGTTTACATACTTTACATGCCTATTAGTGAAAACTAACCTAATAATTACATCATTCAAGGGTGTGTTCTACATATACAAAATAGTACGTACAATTAACAAAAAATGAGATCTACCGCTTTTCGACTGTATTCAGTGGTAATAAAATCGAAAACTGAGAGACAACAGTTTTTTTTACTTAACCCTTGATAGATGAAATGGTATGGTTCCATACCTACCCAGGCAAGTCATGTACAACACGTGAATCAACAGAAACATGTAGGATAAGTCAACGTACCATTCGCGCACCGAGAGCCAAAGCCTTATACACATCGGTTCCAGTTGTAACGCCACCGTCCAAATAAACTTCGACGCCGTAACTTTTCACAGCTTCTATTATCTCAGGCAATACTTCGATCTGCGAAAGGAAGATGTAAAAATCATTGGGTTGTGGTTTGTTGTAGGTAAGACACTTTTCCCTTTTTTTGTCTCGAAGTGGGAGACAGTTGTAGGCTAACATCTCTCTCCCACTTCGATACAAACTATACAAAGGCCTCTCCTCTTTTTCCCCATTCTTCTCAGATTCCGAGTGCACAGTGGCACTAATAATGTTAAAAATTGTCAAATTTCATGAAAAACTTTAATTTGAGAAAAACTCAAAAACCGTGCTACTTTTACTGGGATTATGTTACGTTTCTTTGGTACCTCTTGACCTCTACCTCCATCAGTGTCACTATGACGTGTCATTTACGGAAAATCCTCTATAGATATCATTGAATTTATACGTAGACAGGTTACAGCGACGACTCTATGTCAGGGTTAAATAGAAAATTGATAGAGTGTAACTGTGTATAAATTACAAGTTATATCAAATCTTTTGAAGACTTACAGTCGCCGGTACTCCGTCGAGCTGTCGTGCTCCGTGGTTGGACACCAGGATGCCGGAGCAGCCAGCCTGCACCGCCTTTACAGCATCATCGGCTCGCATTATTCCTTTTGCCACAATCGGGAGTTTTGTGACACTAAAAAATAACAAAGATATACCTACATAAGTTCCCAACGTCCTTAGGTGCGGTTGTCTAACTGTATATTCTATTACGCTATCGCTATCGCGAAATAAATATATGAAACGTGGTGGTTAGGTAATGTTAAAATAAATCTTTATTATCAAGCATGTCTATTAATTTGCGTCGCAAGCCTTAAATATACTACAAATAGTGATTACATTTAAAGCAAACTATTAATAAATATTTGAAGAAAAACTAGAATTACATTTTAAGCAAACTATTACAAAATATCTGAAGAAAAATTAGAGTTAAGGAGACATTTCAGCACCATACATTAAAATACAACCTGTGGAACATGTGTTCCTCCATGTAGGTATGTAGTTCAATCCTTTACCACTAGACGGCAGGAGGTATAGTTATTAACGTTGTTTAAAAAATAATTCAAATAAGGTGAAAGTAGCAGTGCGTAACATGTTAACAGAGAATATTTATTTAAATCACGATATTTTGCTCATATATAAACCTAAGTACATAAAGTATTGTCATGTGATCATGTGTTTTGGGAGAGGAGTTTGTAAGTTTTATATAGTATACTTCCACCTTAGACGCAATAACCCCAAAGTTGTTTATCCCGGTTGACCTGATTTCACAATGTTAGCATATTTTGTAAGAAGTGTATCCAGGTACAGTCGCCATCAGATACGAGTACCTATATATGGTGCTATATGTGAGCGGCAAGGGCGTATCGGGCGTTGGATTGCATGTTCAGATATTTTTGAGCACTGTGGTGGCTCCGATATATCGGATGCCGACTGTAGGTACTCATCGATAACCATTACGTGACGATGATTCATTTTGTCAACCGAGTGGTTGGTGTGGTGGTATTGTGCTAACAAAATATCTAAATATATTCACTTTACTGTACCTTTTCAGCCACTTGATATCATTCCATTTCAAATTTTTATCAAATAAATTTTCCACGTATTTATTTAGACCGCTGCCGCCGCCTTTGGCTGTTTGGATTTTGGTCGATAAATGTCCCTCGAAATTTGCCAATCTACAATAAAAACATTATTTTAGCAAAGTATCATGTTATGTTCTTAAATATTATAATGCAAATTTCAATCCAGACGTCCACCAGACGTTGTATGTATAAAAATTTAATAATTAAATACATTACAAAAACAATATAACTTAAATAATAAAAATTAAACTAAATCTAAAATACAAACTACTTAACCGTAGAGACCTAGACCTCGTTCCGGCTACCGCTCGGCCCAAACGTGCCGAGAATGCTAGCAGCATTCCCGCGTTGGATGGCCAACGATATTCGTTGGACAAGGTAGGAGCCGGAACGGGGATCGCCACCTCTAACATATAGACGCCGCCCCAGGTCCCTTACAAGTTTTTTGGCCTCTCTGCACCACGGCCCAGACGTTTCCACGGCGACCGGAATGAAATCGTACGCTGATTCCAGGCTGGCGTACTTGCCGTTCTTATTTCTGGCAGCGTTTTCTGCGGCCGCGCCTGCTGTCCTGCTGGTGTGATGAATGTGTGTTGCGGCAAATGTACACACGCAGGTTGCATCCCAGAGCAGGCAGCGGCCTTTGGACCATGGAATCAGCGTCAGACCATCCGGTCGCTTGCCATCTGTGCGACTTAGGCCTTGAGGCTCCAGTATGCAGGGCGTGTTCGCCGAGATCATGCTGCGACGTATTATTTCATTGATCGCATGATGTCTCGGGAATCGCCCTGCAGACCGGGAGCAGCTCAAGCCGTGGTGCCCGTTTTCTTCAACAGTTGCTCCACATATGCAGCGATGGGGTTCACATACCTTGGAGCCTAGTCTCAATGCGACCCCTACCCTCAAGGTGTCGTTATCAAGTAGGGTTCCTAAGTGTGGTGAGGGTAGGGCGTGCAACCAGGCTCCCGACTCCAGTTGTTTTACAGCTTTAAGACGGGCGGAATCTTTTAATTGCACTGAGCCGTTGAGTAAATGGCAGTATGCATGTTCACACAAGCTGTCGTCCCAGGCTCGCTGCAGAGCTGGATTTGCTGGTGGCGATAATCCAGAAGATCGAGCGTACCATTCATCCAAAGCTTCCTGCACAAATGAAAGACGGATATCGCCTCCATTACAACAGAGAATTTTAGTGACAAGATCCGCCGATGCATGTGACGAGGCGAGGAAAGCTACGATACCGATATCGTGCATTTTACGAATTCCCAAACCTCCGTAGCGAATGGGAAGCGTCGCCTGGCGCCACTGCGCTTCATTAATTTGGACGTTAAGGATGTTTTCCAAACCATCTTTGAGCTTAGTGTCATAGTCCAATACATCCTTCTTGAACATCCAAGTAGGTGCGGTCCGTAGGGTATAGGTTATGCGCGGCAATGTGAAACAACTGCGAAGTAAGGTGAGAGACACGTGCGCTGATAGGTGTTTTAAATGCTCAAACGAGGAAACCAGAGCTGCTGTTTTTGCTTGTAGTATCGCGCTCACCCCTTCAGGGAAAATAGGTGCTCCGAGGAGGCATAGCGAAGATTTATCGAGTACTCTAATTCCTGGTAGTAAGGATTCAAAATTTTGTACGGAATTTAACGCTAAAGCACTGCATGCATACATCTCACATTTTGAAGTATTTATTTCTAACCCGATAGAATGTAGTGCTGGCAAGAGTCGGCTGATATCATTGAACACCACATCAGGATCACCTCCTATCGTTCCATCATCTAAATACCAGATGTTCAGAGGTGATTCTAATGTTCTTATCAGTTTTTGGATAGCAAGACAAAACACGAGAGGGCCCAATGGATCGCCTTGCTGCACCCCGACTTGCGAGCAGATAGAATTGTCTTCATAAAAAAGTTTGCTAGGAGAGGAGTAACACTGGAAGAGGAACGGGTACAACGCAGGGGTTTGATCCTTTACTTCTTGTAAAATTACGTCTCTGTCAACAGAATTAAAGGCGTTTTTTAAGTCTAACTTAATTATGACAGTATCACTATTAAGATGTGAGCTGGAAAAATACCTAGTCGCATGGATGGCTGCCTCGCATCCCAGTGGTGTGCCGAAGCCCACCTGGGTAGGTTGAAGGAAATTGGCCATCCTTTCTCTCACAGAGCGACAACCCAGTTTGGCCACCAACCGCCTGATGGTAGTACTAATGGCTATTGGTCTAATACCACCGTCTTTTTTGGTTAATGCACACAGGGACGCGCCAAACAGATAAGGGCAAACTAAGGGATTAAGCATACCGCGTAAAAGGAAGTTGCAGAGTTTGGTTAAAGATTCGACCAGTCTCGTTCCATTGTCTCCGGCATTCGATGAGACAAGTTCTTTTAGGTGCTGCGGACGAAGCCCATCTATATACCTGACGCAGAGCCATTATGAAAAGAGTCTATTGCAATGGATACGTCTGAAACAGAAACCGTAAGATATTCATTCGTGAGGTCGGGTTCTGGTGGGTAATGAGTTGCCGAGATGGCGATGGGTGTTTCTCCTTTAAAGCCGAAAAAGTTGCGGCATTCGATGGGGCAAGGGACGAATCGGACATTAAAATCCGAACCGCACCTCTTAAGTCGCCGTCATAGACTTTGGTTTCGATTGTGCGGTATACTGATCTAGGCTTTTGGGTCTGCTCGTCAGGAAAATATAAACTAATGCTATCAATATTTTGTTTGACTTTCGACGTTAATGATTTACTTGTACCACTGTCAGGAACCCTTAGTGCAGTAAACGAAAATGAAAGAAGTGAAAACCAATCGTCAACTTCATTTGTTCGTAAACAGGCATCAATCAAATTGGAAAATTTACTTGCAGCAAGGTTTCTTGCACCCTTAGGAATGTATTTCAAAACACGCACATTTTTCTTCAGCCAAGGGAGTTTCTGTAGACCAGCATTGTCGGAATTTGAGTTGGATGCTACCTGAGACAATTGTGGTGGTGAAGTCCCGGCAGTGCGGTTGCCATGGGCTTTGCCGATATGAACGCTAAGGCCTCGTTGTCCCTTGAACTGGCGAGTTTGGGGGCAATATGGACAAATTGTTGGGGCCGTAGGGGATGGGGCGGCATTTAATATGTTTAGTCCCTGAGACATAGCAAGGGTAATAAAGTACTAATACTACCACATCATTAAAATTAATATAAAATCTATACGTATTTCACTATGATTTCACTACAATAAAATAAATAAGAGTCAACAGAGTCATACACGTCACAGCTTGAAGGACACCAAAGAATCAGTTCGATATTGATATATGGGATAAACTGCACTGGTAATTGTGGTACATAACACACTTCAAATAGGCTGATTGAGCCAATCCATGTTGTGTAATTAATTTAATCCTTGTTTACTTCGTTTGACAACTCGCTGTCACGGGCGGCTCAGAACTCTGCTCGGGCTTCCATGGCGGAGGTTTCGTTTAACCAATGCACGTTGTCTATTTTCCTCGGAAGCAAACAAATTCCGCTACACATAAATGTACTATTGTGCAAAAAAGGGGCAATTTGCCAAATAGGGAATAATTATAATTTTCTCATGGTTGCTTTGCCGTTGCTAGGTCGGTGTTTTTTTTTTAATGCAAATGGTAAATAGTATGTGGTAGGATCTGTAGGAAGGTACAATATAAAAAAAATAAAAAAATATCTTGGGACATCTTTACACAAATCGACCTAGTCCCACGGTAAGCTCAATTAAGGCTTGTGATGTGGGTACCAGGCGACGATATATATAATAGATAGATACATATAAATACTTAAATAAATAGACACTGTCTATTAGACAGCCATGACCAAGGAACAAACATTTGTGATAAATAAATACACAAAGAATGCCCTCGCCGGGATTCGAACCCGGAATCTCCAGCTTCGTAAGTAGGGTCACTACCAACGAGGCTACGGAGGCCGACAAAAATATGGTCCTGTATGTACGAGTATCCTACAAGAGACGCAAGTTATGAAAGGAATAGATGTCTGTGTCTGGTCGGATACCGGATAATTGGCAGAACAATCGGCCGAATAGCCCAACACTTTTATAATCTATCATACATATATCTCTTTAACTGACGCATGAAGAACGACACTCCATGCATATCGCAACTCGTTCAAAGAGTTGTAAGCAAAGTAACTTGTATTTTGCTATTTTGTCTAAATACTGTACCTACCTATACTCTGCCTGTCTTCCGGTGGCAGTAGAAAAAGGCGACAAATTTGAAAAATTACGGGTTACCAACACTGCAGTCGACGAAATTTTTGAACAATTAACTAAAGAGGAGCCGCACCCTCTAGACAGCCACCAACTCCAGCCTATGATAACAACTTTGCCCCTAAATGGAACTTTCACAAGGCTGATTTTGTTACCTTGTATTCCGATATTGCAAACAATGACTGGTCAGAAGTGTTAGTAGAAAATAACGTGGATAACGCCATTGATGTATTTTATACAAATTTATACGCGTGTATCACGAATAATGTCCCGTGCAAGCCACCGTTCAAAGCTTCTCGCTACACATATCCTTCTTGGTATACAGCTGACATAATACGGAACATCAAATATAAGTATTTTCATTTAAAGCGTTACAAGGAGAAAGGTGAAGTGTTTAACAGAGAGCTTTTCAGATACTACAGGTCTCATGTCAAAGTGTTAATTGATGACGCCTATCGTCAATATATTAACCGGGTGGAGCATAATATAGGTCAAGACCCTGCGTCATTTTGGACCTATGTAAAGTCTAAAGCTAATAAGAGGTCCGCCTGTAAGGAGTATACCTATGGGGGTAAATCAGTGGTTGGACAAGAGGCAGCCGATGCATTTGCTTCATACTTTTCTTCCGTGTTTCTGAATGATGTGCCTAGGTTGGATCCTGAGGAAGCGTCGATGCGGGCAACAACAAACAAAAATGATGCGGCTCATATTTCTATAGAAAGCTTGTCTGGGTCGGAACTTCGCAGTGCTACCAAAAACTTAAGGCTCGTTCATCTGCCGGTCCTGATGGAATTCCTCCTTACCTAGTCAGAGATTGTATATCTGCACTAGAGGTCCCCTTGCTACATATATTTAATATTAGCATAACATCTAGCCAATATCCAGGGAGGTGGAAAATTTCCCGTGTGACGCCAGTACCCAAGGGAGGAAATCTATCAGAAGTTACCGAGTATCGACCAATAGCGATCCTTTCAGTTTTTGCGAAACTGTTTGAGACTATGATCGAAAGGCGTATTAGTCGGCAGATTGCAGTGAGCTTGGCTGACTCCCAGCATGGATTTCGGAAAGGCCGTTCGATCACTACTAATCTTATTGTGTATGCTGATTATATTATGTCACAAATGGAGCTGGGACACCAGGTGGATTCGGCTTACTTCGACTTTCGCAAAGCCTTTGATCTGGTTAGTAATGACATTCTGCTTCAGAAGTGTTCTGCGTTGGGATTTGCACCGGGGCTTCTGAGGTTCCTCTCCAACTACTTGCGCAACCGCAGTCAATTCGTTCAGATGGGTGGGTGCCAAACAGTACCATACTACACACGATCGGGAGTGAGTCAGGGTAGCACCTTGGGTCCTACTTTATTTAACATCATGATAAATGATTTACCTGAAGTTATATCCTCAGCAGAGTGCCTCCTATTCGCGGATGACCTAAAGCTGTTTAGGAACGTGCGGAACATGGCAGACTGTGAAGCGCTACAGCGAGACATTGACAATGTTGCGGCTTGGAGTATTGCGAATAGGCTTTCCTTTAATGTCACTAAATGTAAGCTGATTTCATTCTCGAGAGCACGCGTGGGTAAGACCCCGTCGTCATATGACCTCTTAGGGATACCACTAGAAAGGGTCGATGAAGTCCGAGATCTAGGTTTGACCTTTGACTCACACTTGGATTTCCGTGCGCATATAACTGAGATCTGTAAGCGTGCTAATAAAATGCTAGGTTTTATTATGCGAACATCGTCGCAGTTTCAGAATCCTAAAATAGCAATGATTCTGTACAATGCGTATGTTCGCAGTAGGTTGGAGTTTGGTGCATGCATTTGGGATCCTCACGAAGCAAAGTGTTCTCTCATGGTGGAAAGGATACAAAGAAAGTTTGCTCGTTATATCTACAAGAGGATGTACGGTTACTACCCACGACTTTTTCCCTCCTTGTTTGTGTCAGGAATGGTGGGACTGGATACGCTAGAACTACGGCGGAAAATGTTATTAGTGATGCATTACTATAGTCTGTTGCGTAGTAAAATTAGCAACAGTAAGGTACTTGAGCGGATAGGACTGCTTGCTCCGGCGCCGAGGACGTGTGTCCCTGGTGCCAGTGAGGGCGGCGCTCTGCCGCCGCGACGCAGAAGAAGACTGTTCGCCGCATGCGGAGTGCGCACTCGTCAAGCTGGCAATGCTCCTACGAATCGGACACTCTCACTCCTAAATGAACTTTCAGTCCAAAAGCCTGAGGTTGATATATTTTTTGACTCCTCTGGGACATTTTCGTCTGGGTTTTATATGTTTTTAAATTTAAGTTAAAATATTAATAATGACGATAATAATGATAATAATTAATAATGATGTTAAATATTAATAATGTAATGTTTAAATATTTATTTGTTATTTTGTAATTCAATTGTAAATTTTAGATTAAGTAGCATATAAGCGTCTTGGTTTTTAATACTGTAAGCTTGTATGTTGAATAAATAAATGAAATGAAATGAAAGAGTGCTAATAGTTGTTATTGTTCGATGTACAAACAGCAACACAGCTAGGTATACACTTCAGAAATTGGAAATATTGCATGAAAGAGAATCACACTTACAGTCACATGACAGTTACATAGGAATGTTGAGCCACTTGGCAAAGGATGCAATTTGGTCGTGTAATATTATGGGTTCGGTATTTTTCGTTAGTAGGCACGATCGCGACATTTCCGATGGTCCCCGATGATATGTCATCGAATCTTTGTTGCGTCAAAATTTCAGTATTTGAAAACTAGTTGACATAATAAAAATTCCTTCGTCTACGAAAATTAAGAATTAGCTATCGGCCATGATTAGACGCTAGATGTCGTTGTTCCTTGTGGAAACTGGATAACGACAGTTCTTCATAGATTTGTCTAAATCCGTTTAGTAATTAAATCACGGTTTCTTCAAATCGGATTTCATGATTTATCTGACATTAATAGGCGAGGTATTTTTCCAAGTCAAGATATTTTTACAAATAGCCATGTTTTTTTTCATCACACTTGCTGCCTAAGCGCGCCATTGTTTGCGCGCGCAGCGGGAGTAAAAGAAAAGTGAAATTCCCTAGGGAGTAATAGAAATGTCAGTACGTCATTTAATTAAAACTTATTTTTTTGTCGGCAAGTGTGATGAAAAACATTGTATGCATCACGGTCGGCAAGCGGAATACTAACTCGAGTCATAAAAGCCCTCCGCCTAACGGCGTCGGGCTTCTAACACTCTCGTTAGTAATTCCGTACTTACCTCCCTTGATGCACAATGTACTATTTCTTTATGGGCTTCAGGGCGATGTTAATCGGGCAATTTTAAATTATTTTTTTCATTGACAGAGACAAATGCTATTGCTGTCTTTATTATAATTCATCACATCTCTTAGTTGACGTTAGTTGAATACTTATGTAACCTTTGTGGAAATATGGTAGATAGACGTTTGACAGTCTACCTATTATCCTTTAATCTGTCAGTAGCCATACAAATGTTTAATAGAGACTTGATAGTTTCTGGCTGAAATTCTAACTTTGAAAAAATATCTGACAGTGACAGCCGTTGAAAGGAAAATGAACGAAAATTTCTACATAGCAGCTTAGCAGTCAAATTACCGGCTCTAAAGTTAGATTGACGTCTCCAGGACTAAAGCGGATGTTATATATAACGTAACTATAGTAACGTCAGCTTCCGGAAAAATCGCGATTGGTTAAATGTTTTTGTTATTACGTAACCATGGTAACGTCACCTTCTGAAGAAACCGCGAGCGATCATTGGTTAACCGTAGCAATGCCTGCCCCATTGGTCAGCAGAGTTCGGCCGAAGTCGTGATACTAGTCTCATAAGATTTCGGAACCCGATTTGTATTATTCGACCAAGTTGCGAACAGTGCGAACGATCAACATTCCCGTGTATTGTTTAATTTGAAGTTGACATAATATAACTATATTTATCTCTTTCATTTTCTCTCTGCTCTGTCTTTAATGGTCCGTTAGGAGTGTTGCTGTTTGTACAAACAACTTGGTACGCAACTTGGTCGAATAATACAAATCGGGTTCCGAAATCTTATGAGACTAGTATCACGACTTCGGCCGAACTCTGCTGACCAATGGGGCAGGCATTGCTACGGTTAACCAATGATCGCTCGCGGTTTCTTCAGAAGGTGACGTTACCATGGTTACGTAATAACAAAAACATTTAACCAATCGCGATTTTTCCGGAAGCTGACGTTACTATAGTTACGTTATATATAACATCCGCTTTAGTCCTGGAGACGTCAATCTAACTTTAGAGCCGGTAATTTGACTGCTAAGCTGCTATGTAGAAATTTTCGTTCATTTTCCTTTCAACGGCTGTCACTGTCAGATATTTTTTCAAAGTTAGAATTTCAGCCAGAAACTATCAAGTCTCTATTAAACATTTGTATGGCTACTGACAGATTAAAGGATAATAGGTAGACTGTCAAACGTCTATCTACCATATTTCCACAAAGGTTACATAAGTATTCAACTAACGTCAACTAAGAGATGTGATGAATTATAATAAAGACAGCAATAGCATTTGTCTCTGTCAATGAAAAAAATAATTTAAAATTGCCCGATTAACATCGCCCTGAAGCCCATAAAGAAATAGTACATTGTGCATCAAGGGAGGTAAGTACGGAATTACTAACGAGAGTATTAGAAGCCCGACGCCGTTAGGCGGAGGGCTTTTATGACTCGAGTTAGTATTCCGCTTGCCGACCGTGATGCATACAATGTTTTTCATCACACTTGCCGACAAAAAAATAAGTTTTAATTAAATGACGTACTGACATTTCTATTACTCCCTAGGGAATTTCACTTTTCTTTTACTCCCGCTGCGCGCGCAAACAATGGCGCGCTTAGGCAGCAAGTGTGATGAAAAAAAACATGGCTATTTGTAAAAATATCTTGACTTGGAAAAATACCTCGCCTATTAATGTC
Organism: Thaumatotibia leucotreta; assembly: GCA_025490895.1. NCBI lineage: Eukaryota > Metazoa > Arthropoda > Insecta > Lepidoptera > Tortricidae > Thaumatotibia > Thaumatotibia leucotreta. Next base: position 89,690 of record JALPQI010000009.1, on the reverse strand, counting down.
AGATAAATCATGAAATCCGATTTGAAGAAACCGTGATTTAATTACTAAACGGATTTAGACAAATCTATGAAGAACTGTCGTTATCCAGTTTCCACAAGGAACAACGACATCTAGCGTCTAATCATGGCCGATAGCTAATTCTTAATTTTCGTAGACGAAGGAATTTTTATTATGTCAACTAGTTTTCAAATACTGAAATTTTGACGCAACAAAGATTCGATGACATATCATCGGGGACCATCGGAAATGTCGCGATCGTGCCTACTAACGAAAAATACCGAACCCATAATATTACACGACCAAATTGCATCCTTTGCCAAGTGGCTCAACATTCCTATGTAACTGTCATGTGACTGTAAGTGTGATTCTCTTTCATGCAATATTTCCAATTTCTGAAGTGTATACCTAGCTGTGTTGCTGTTTGTACATTACCATTTTAAAATTATTTAAAAACCTTTTTGTATTAAAATGCTTAAAATACATCTGCTCGCCGTTAGATGGCATTGACCACATCGATTAAAATTCAGACAAAATAAAAAACGGCTTTGATCTTTAATATCTAGCTTAATATTGCACTTGGAATAAGTAGAGTATTTTCATATCCCATAGTCTTGACTCTTGGGTCTTGGGCCATCTGATCCGGTATATTTTTCATAGGTAACTTAACAAGCACTCCGTTAATTTAATGTAATGACTCAGCTTACCTTAAATGAGGCGGTAATGTAAAATTATTCCGAATGTCAGCTCGTCGTATTCCGAATAACGGAGTGTCCACAGTAAGAGCAATTGCTTTGAAGCCAGCTTTCTCAGCACGTAATACCAAATTTTTAGTAACTTCGCTGTAATTTTGAAAATTATTAATTGCGTGTACCTACCTAGTTATACTAAGGGCTCACACCGAAATTCAGTAATTTGCTCAAATCCTGTTAATATTTAAAAAAAATTGGCTTGATCGGTCCAGAAGAGGTGTTTTTTTAAACAATAGTTAATAACTTTATTTGTATCAATTAATATGGGAGAGAATAACAAGAATATATTTATAAATATTAATCTACATGTGGAAGGGCTGTAACATCAACAAAGCCGAGCTATTGGGTGCCTCGGATGCACATGTTTGTGGCGTATCACAGCGACATTGATGCGCGCCTGACGCCAGTCTAGTATTGTAGATGGAGCCATTTTTTCAAAGTTGTTCCCCCATTTTTTTAACATAGGTATTTTTTATACAATTTCGAAAGTAAGAATTATGAGCTAATATAGTTGATTTCAGTTTGTCCGAAAACTTTACAAGACAAAACAAATGCAACTCTGTTTTAATTGAATGAAATTCAAATTTGTTCTATGGTGTGTACAGTCAAATGCAAAAATATGTATAGAAAGAATCCTCTTACAAATACGTTTTTATTACGTAGAATGAAAGTGTGTATTTTTGAGCATACATCATGTATGCATACATCTTATTTTGCCTTTGACTGTACCGACTATAGTACCACTACAGTGGGGCACAGCATATCTGAGTCGCATGTGAGTTCATAGATTTTGTGGGTCAGAATTGATTGCGTAAATCTCACTCGACTGAAGTATGTAGCTCTTATTCCAGAGAACAGAATCAATACAACTGGTCATAAACCAAGTAAAGATAAAAATTGAATTAGGGTACGGACAGCCTGCTACAATAACACAAAGTACACAAAATGCATTCTTCAAAGCTTCAAATATCACTTAAATACATACCGATCATTGTAAATATAGAGTTGGAACCATTTAATAGCATCAGGGGCAGCTTCCGAAACTTCTTCGATGGAGCTTGTTGCGATGGTGCTTAAAGTGTAGATCGTTCCCTCTGCCTGAGCAGCTGTAATATATGTATATAATGTTGATGGGCCATATACCTATTTGGTAGGTAACATGTAAATATTAACCAATATTTAGACACGCAGTAGTGGGTCAAGCCAAGTTCAAGTAACAGAATTGGCGACACGAACCATTTGAAGCCACTTTTTTCTCGTAAGTTCTAAGAAGAAATGATATTTGATGTTGTTACTTATATGTAAATAACTTTAATGACTGACCATTAACTTGGCATCCATTTAGATCTAATTTTTTGTCGTTAGTCAACAATCAAGGTAATATTGAACTTTGCTCTCATTTCACATTTACGTTTTTGATGGGATACCTACTTATTATAGTCACCGTCTAATGTACAGTCAAGTGCAATAAATATGTATCGAAAGAATTCTTCTTACACAGAATTAAAGTGCACTGAGACATTTTTTTTACATTTTTAAATCAATAAATAAATAGAATAAATATCTCGGTACATCTTACACAAATTAACCTAGCCCCCCGGTAAGCTCCATTAAATACTAATACCTGATTTTACCGTACTGACTGATAGAGCATTATCCTTTACCAATGTTATTTCACAGAAACGTCTGAATACATTGTGATTCTAATAGCAAAATATAATTATTCTGACATTTCCGTGAAAACGAAGAGAAAGAAGTGGAGTCACCACAAGGAGTAAGGGGTGAAACGAAAGAAAAAGTTCAAATAACAAAAATCGTGTTAATATAGATTGTTAGGAAGCCAGGCTTTGGACAAGGAGGCCTTGAATTTGCATATTGGACCCTCTTTTTATCGCTACTGCAATTCCAGAACTCACAGCTCAGCTTCTTCGAAACCTCATATATGTATAAGGTTTATTTTCGTTATTCATTAGTAGAGCACAGCTAAGCAACGAAAATTAATTTATGAAGTTTGTTAGAGAGATTTCATCCTTATAATTGACCCTAACGATCGATGCAATAAAAGTACAGGATGAAATTTTTAAAGTTTTTGTCGGTTCGATTACCGGGTGCGACGAACGAATTTTTAAAATATTTTGAATTAAAAAAATAAAGGAATTTCTTTCTTTGAGTAAAAATTTCTATCTGCAGTATTAAGAGTACTTCCCCTTCAGGTCGCATTTATACAAAATTCCACCCTGTATATAGATATTGGGAAAAAAAATTCCGGAAAAGATAGTTTGAGAGAAAGAGGTTTCGAGGAAGCTGTGCTGTGGAATATAATGTAGATAGCATATATGTCACATTTTGTAGCATACCTCTTACATTCGCCAGTTCACCATCAGGATGTGCCATGCGCTGCATAGCGGATGGCGAGATACCGATAGGCATGGACACTTTATGTCCCAGAACTGTAGTGTTGAGACAGGTATTCGCAACACCAACTAAACACTTTGGCCGTATTCGCAATCTATGGAAATAATTGAATTTTCAGTGATGATAATTACGTATAATCATGATATGATATTTATTTAATCAATATTGTACATTTTTCAATGAAAATCGTTGACAAGCAGCGAATTTCCGCAAACGTCCCCCCTACTTAGGATAAAATGTCAGCTGTAGCCGACGTTGGCGCTCAATTGTCCATTCCATGGTATCGACATTCCCATATTAGTATACTACCTAAATATACCTGTGGTATTCCGAACTTCCGAACTATTTGTACAGTCGAAGACGAGAGTTAGGCACTGGTCTCACCGCGAGATAATATTAAGCTATGAACTATGGGCTATAAACACGAACAGAAGATACGCACACCCGTGTAAACAAAAGAGACACGGCGATATTCGCCCAGCTATCAGCTATTATCAAACCGCGATTAGAATGGGATTCGAAAGTACTGTTGACACAACAGCGTATAAGTCAATCTAGGATATTTTTATAGTTTTATTCATATATTTATAGTTTAAGTGCAATAACTTACAGACAATAGATTAATTAATCACTCTACATCTATAAACAACTCTTTTCTTGGTTAATCTTGTGTCATTTTTTGTGTCAACAGTACCTACTCTCGAATCCCTTTCTGATTCCGGTTTGATAATGTCACCGCCGGGCGAGTATCGCAGTGTCTCTTTTATTTACACGAGAGTTCGGATTGATCTTTTGTTCGTATTTATAGCCGATAGTTGATAGCTTAGTAGCTCGCGGTGAAACCAGTGCCTTAGTTACCTTACCGCGCCTGCAGACAGGCTTCATATGCAAGGGGATTAGGTCCTGTCTTACATAAAATATACAATAGTAGTCAGAGGATTTATCTGTTTTGTGGATCTCCAATAGGCTATTTAAGTAACACGATATTCTTTCTAAAAAATATATTTCCTCGAACAGCAATTTGTTAGCCACACAACTGTACAGATTGTGTAAAATAACACCACATAATGTATACTTGCCTATATAACTTACGTCGTTGAGATTGCCAATTCCGTTATGTGCACGATTTCAGGAACTGAAAAATCAATTCAAATGTCATGTTTACAGTCTTCTTTTGTCAAATTTGAAATTTACACATAACGGAATTGGCAATCTCAACGACGTTATATAAGTATCTACGAGTACAGTCGCACATCTAAATAAATGTAAAATTCAAGCGACAATCAATACGACTCATATAATATCATTGTTCGGCATATGATATAATACATATTTCTCTGGTATAACGAGCACAAACTCATAACCTATCCATGTAGCAAGCACTACCAATAACACGTAATACTATCAACTTTTGGCTGACAAACCGAACCAAAACATGCATATTATTAAAACAAAAAAAATGGTTATTTTCTTACCTTTGAAAAGCATCCCTATTTTCAGCTAGAGTTTGTTCGTCTGTTGCTCCGCTTTTATAGTAATCTCCGGTCGATTTCGATAACATCGACAAGGCAGCATTTTCCAAATCTTTAACACTAATGTACTTTTCCATAGTCAAAATTATTCAACTTAAATCTGCAACTAAATGAAACTCTTGGCTTGTAAATGTGGAAAATTAATACGATATAGTTGTGATAATAAACAGAAATTACAGTTATCGGTCACAGGTCGCGCTCCGCGTATTTTAAGAGCAATCATTGGCTGTAGCCGTGATTAAGTATTGTAAGATTCTTATCTTAATAGATAGGGGCTTAAAACAAACGAAACTAAATATTGTTGTCTCATTCTTATTGTTCTCGCCTACAGTAAATAAGGTAATCACTGATATCTTAACACTCAAACAAACATCTAGAATAAAACAACGAGTTAAAATTTAATTAATTTTTATTCTTGATTTTAATATTATAATATCTGTGAGAATGCTGTTCTTAAACATTCTTTAATAATTTCAAATGTTATTCGTTACATATTAACCATAGAAATGTTATATAAAACTCAACTGCTCTTATAGTAAGTCTATTAGTTAAGTCATTTTACACTGTTCAGACGACACTAGCTTCGCGGCCTACATACGGTACATATAAAAATAAAGCAAATGAATATTTATATAATATACCAAATAATTGCCTTAGCACTGCGACTTTAGATCAATGCTTATCGAATCCTAGCATGTTACTTCTAAAACATTTATCATCAAACGATTGGGACCCTTGGTCACTAGTTTTAATTAGGCGAAACCATTTACGAGTTTCAAACTCGTTTGATTATTAAAACTTACACGATGTAATATTTATATATATATTAAGTATTGAAACTCGCAAAAGCAAGGAATCGCTATTTTGGACCGCGAACCAAGAACAGATTATGTTTACCAACGTTTTCCCGGACGAGAACTTGCGTAATGTAATGTATTATCCACGGACAATAAAAGATAAAGCTTTGTGAATGTCAGCTGTCATTTTGTCGGTGGGTCGAGAAAGCGAATGCAAGAAAGAGGCAAACTAAAAGGCGTAGCAATTTGTTTAATTTATTCCCGATTGAGAATTTGTCAATTTACAACTAATTTATACATATTCCACCGCTTTAGAATAAGCTGACCAAGTTTTATTTTATTCCAGGTGACTGGACACTAATTGATTCTCACTCACTCATCTTCCTCCCTGAACTCATTATACAAATTCTCGTCTGGATCGAGGTGATAAACGAAATTTGCTCCTAGCTGGGTGAATATTTATTGTAAATGCTAGACTTCGCATTGGTTTCTACATACATGTACTATATCTCCTATCTAAGCCTAAGATCAATCACATTTTATTCCATTCAACAAAACATCATATTAACGCACACTTCCTATAAAAAAATACAAAACAGTTCAATTTTTAACTATTAAACAGGGACAGCAAATCTCCTCTAATCTAAATGTGTTATATTTCGATCTTTGGTTTCAAACGAACAGCTCTTATAATCAGATTTTAAATACATAAGCAGTCATAAAATGCTGTCAAAACTGATAATTACGATGCGTTACTGAAGCCGTCCTATATGCATTTCAGCCGAGTTCGACACTAAAACAAGGCCAACGTAATAAAAGCGCTAAGATCCGGGGGCGACAAATTATAATAATTGAAAGGCTATCAGGTGGAAGAAGGATGAGCAACTCAAAGTAAATAAGGCACACAGTCAACGAGACTAAAATTACATTTACATTTTGTTATTAGATATCAGAAAACGTATACTTACAAAAAATAATTATAACACAATTAAATTATAAAAATAAGTGTGGTAGATGTCACTTGAGTGTGGACTAGTTATTCGAAATTGTTGTTGATCGGTATATATACATACACACTCACGTGTCATTTACCCTGATAGCCAAAGGTTATACCAAACTCTCATTAGAGTGAGAGAATAAGAGGAAATTTCTTTAACAGAAATGAAATTATTTACTAATTATTAACCTTAAAACAAAGCAGAACAATGACAGTGGCAAATCTTTCCTGTACGACTAGTCATTTACAATACTTAGTACCTACATTGTATGAGATTTAAACTAATTATTTAAAAAGTCATTAAAATGATTAAAACTTGTAACCCGCGACACTACAGTATCCCTCGCGTAGATTAAAGAAGGTAGGAATATAATAAAATATAAATGGCTTTCACTGTTTTCAAAGATATATATATCTATTTCCTACAGTTTCAAAATTTTTATAGATGCACGCGTAATAAATATGCAGGAATATTATTACTGACTTGTTGAAACATGCAACTACAACGCTGCTGCACTAATAATGTTACTCCTGAATCTCTTAAGGTGCATTCAGACCAAACGAGCATTCGCTATTCTATTCCCCACTCTACGAAATCAACGAATCACGTTTAATGTAACGATCGAACTTCGTAGAGTAGGGGGTTAGAATAGCGAATGCTCGTTTGGTCTGAATGCACCTTCACAGTTTCGTCACGTCTATACTACCCACCTGTCTGGTCGAGCTCAGAGAATTTTATAATGATGAAATTTGGATTAAATAAAATAAAAATTGCGATATAAAAGATTATTTTAAATAGGTATCCATAAATGTCAAAGTATAAAAATAAGTAAAATTAACTTTTGTGCCATTAAGTACGACATATAAATAACACTTTCGACGCCAAGAACTTCAAGCCGGCATCGTGAATTAACATGCCCACTGAACCCAGTACCACTGTAACTGTACCTATGTAATTGTCACGACTATCATGGTATACAATCTGCTGTCAAAGTAACCTTTTTATTAAGGTTTACATTGACTTGCTTGTGCTAACGTTGATAGCGCGTATGGTCGATCAAGGCGCTTGGATAAAGAGCTTGGATGACCGACAGAACTCAGTATCTATATGTCACAACAATAAACATGAGTTTAAAACGTGAAGCTATAAAATTGATAGTTTTATCCGAAACTGTTGTTGTTCAGTGGCTATCGAATAAATCGGAGTGGTCAGGGGGCTCACAAATATCTAAGCGGGCCTCTATTGTTAATGGCGTTTGTAGAAAGGGTTAAAACATAACGTAGTTAATATACGCTTCATATATAAATAAGGAGGTTAGAAATGGTCCTTTTCGAGATGCGTAAAACTATTACATTTTGATTGTTCATTACTTGCATCAAAGAGTTATAGATTGTAGAATAGTTAATGAGATCATGTGCTTTTCTTTTATGTTGGAACTAAATTATTATCCTTTTTTCTGTGTATAAAACAAATGATATATTTCGTGATTCTAACTGAACCAAATTTTTGGAATTGCTTATTTTAATCTTGATTACAATAAAATGGTAATTCAGTCGTAATTGCCTTATTTTCATACAAATCGCGGGGACGATTTGGAACCACTGTGTTACCGTAAAACTATCGGAATCTATAACCTAATCAAACTTCTTTCTCAACCAAATGAGAGAAAATAAGTATGCCAAAACATTCATTTTACAAAAAAGTAAGTTTATAGTCCCAAAATAAAAGGATGGCCCTAATAACAAATCATAGTGCTCGGGTCATTCATGATAATTAGACTGAGGTACTCGATAATTAGTAGTATGGCAGGTGCGTTAAAACCGATCGTTCATATCTTAAATAAGACGCTTTTAAGGCACATATCCCACCAAGAGAGAGTATTTAAGCGATGACCCATCGCCTACAAGCGAATAATAGAAAAAGACTGTACACGATGAAAGTCGGGCATTTTTTGTTTGGATTATTTATTTATTTATTTAAACTTTATTGCACAAAAGAAAATCTTAAAGTACAAAAGGCGAACTTAATGCCAAGGGCATTGGATTATCTTAGGTACATACATATTTGCTATTTATATAGCAGAAAAGCCGGTTTATTATGTCAGAAGGACGTGGACAAAAAGTGTGGGCACAGTGCAACGTGTGAAGGTAAAACTCGACGACGCCGTATTATATTATATTCGTTCATATCCACTGATTATTAAATATAAAAACGTTGCTTAAATATGAGCGAATGCTCTACTACACTACTCTTCACTTACTCGCTCTTAGTGGAACCAGTGCCTAAACTTAGTACTTTTATTTATCAATTTATTTAGGTTACTTTAAGCGTATTGATGGTATTGCTACATTTTCAGTCACGTATGCAAGAGCATTCTATGATCTCCGATGAAATCGTACTTCTTATGAAAACTGTCGCCGTACGAGTTTTCAAGTATAGGTTACGTTAGGTTTTACTCGATAGGTACGTAAAGCATTCTCTCGCATTCGCACTTATGTATTAGAGCGAGCACAATGGACTACTTACGTATCCAGTAAAACGTAATGTAGGTAACCGTCAACTCGACAACTCATGGCGCAGCTTCTGATGTAGCCGAGCGACTCCGTGCATTATCTGGTAACTCCGAGTGGCAAATCTAACAAATTTGACAATACAACGCTATTTACATGAGTTTTTAACATAAGTTAAATCATTCCAACTTTTCTGCAATAAATGACTCGTTACTTTTACTTAAAACTAATTCCATTGATAAACAAAATTATATTCACCACACTTGCTCGGAAACACCAAAATACACAGGTAAATATATTTCATAAGATAATACTTTTCTCACTGCGAACGTAGGATAAAAATATAATATTGAATATTTGTTATATTATTAAATATTTATTTCTCAAACATGTAACGAAATGTCGTCATTATGTTCATCATAATAGGCTTTAAAGTATGACGTTGCAGGCGGATGACCTCGAGATAATAGTAAAGGATTTTCATACGAATTTAACGGCCTAGGCCGGTAAGTAATTTTTTTTTTAAACAAGGCGTCTGTTTTCATGAACAGGTTAAACAGCTAAATTCTGTTTTTTTGATTGTCGTATTTTTTATTTCATTGCATATGTTTGAGTAAAGCACTATATGTACATGCCTCGCCGTGAAATGGGCTTACCGTGATAAGCCCATCTTTCCCGGCGTCTGCAGTAATGTACTATTAAAACATGCATCATTATATCTGCACGACTTTGTCGCATTATCAGTCGAGAAAAATAAATAAATGACAATAACATTACATGTAGTATGATGTAGGTCTAAATTAGGTTTTGACTGTAATGTCAATTTAACAGAATTTAATAAGTGGCTAATTTTGATAACCCGACGCCAGAAGGTTAAAATGTAACTTCTCGCAAGTGTGATGGAAAAACGTGTTTCCTCGTAAAGTCGAATACTACATTTTCAAGCAAGGTATTTCATCGAACTATTGATTACACAATACACTTCCCATCCAAATTTAATGCAGTATTGTAAACAATGTATTGATACATACAATACGAGGGTTGTTCTGAATGCGATTTAAATATATTTAACCCTTAAATGCATAGTGATGTATATATGCATCATGTATTCTTGACTCCATTTACAACATGTCAGAATTCAAATTTGAATAAATCTTTGTCAAGGTCATGCTGGTCATGCATTTAAGGCTTATTAACCCTTAAATGCAGAGTGATGTATGTATCCATCATGGATTCTCGACTCTATTGACAACATGTCAGAATTCAAATTGAAATAAATCTGTGTCATGGTCATGCAATTAAGGGTTAAATTATATCGGCTATCAGATGTGAAATTTAGTAATATTAGGTAATGGCCTTTGAATATTGTTGCCAGGTTATGCTTGTAGATTTTTTGCGAGAATTTGCACTTGAGTCGTGTATTTGATTTTGGCCGCACATGGAACGTGTTAAGGGAACATTTGAGCACAATTTTCAAATATTTTCACACAGGTACGCATACTAATTTCATGCAAAACAGCCTTTAGCATACAAACATAATTTACAAAACTAATTCAGAACAACCCTCGTATCGTGCGAGTTAGCCTAACTCATGCTTGGCTATGTATCTTTTAGTTTATAACCATTTCATTGTTTACTTAAAAAACGATACTAAGATACAAATTAATTAAAACTAGGTAATATAAAGAAATAATCATACAACTTCGTACATCTTTGGTACCTACTTACTCATGAATTTAATTATATTTTAGATATTACAAAGACACACTCAGTGTACCTATATTATATTTAACGTCAGCATTCCTGGCTATCCCGGTTACTCATTCATATCAGTGTTGGGTTATTTTGACCAAGCTGCAGCGCCTATGGTCTATAGGTAAACTAAGGTCATAATGTTACTTTCCTGTCTAATTTCCAGTTACATCATCCTTTCATTTACATTTGCAAAACGTGTATGAAGTAATACGGCATATTACTCACTGGAAACGGTCATGATTGTGTGGTATCTATGGAATTTGTCAATCTGCATTACTACTGATGCATTGAGTAAATTCATGTGAATGTAATGAAAGTGACTATTTCGTCTTATGTTTTTGTACTTTTAGCGCAAAGGTAGTGTTAGACGGTATGCAAATAAGTATTGTTTTGAAATTATATTTAGCATAACCATAATAAGAAATACGCGAGAACACATGACGTACGTGGAATTAGCATTACCCTAGTCCTTTTTTAAGATTTATTACTCGGTAGGTATTTGACAATTTGTGGCTCTTAGCCTTTTAAAGTGATTAATATGTTATTTTTACGGTAGACTAATAGGTGTAGGTATGGTGTTGAAAATAGTGTATTACTATTATCATACAACTGAAATAGTACATTACTATAGAGGCCGGGACAAAAGGGAGGGGCAACCCCATATTTCCGGCCGAAACCTAAACTTACCTCACTACCCTAATGTAATATTTAACAATAAATATGGTATTATAAAAACCTTATACAGCCACGTAACGTGTTACTTGCGATAAATCTGGCGTTAATATAATACCATATGTTACTGTAACAGAAATGGTTTTGAATAACAGTTTCACACTCCGCATAAAGCACAATTTAGTTAGACCACCAATTTAGGCACCATTTAATACGAAAAAATAACCGCAACAAAAAGGTTTAAGGAACCAATCTATTAAAGCCAATTGACTATTATTGTGTTCTGAACGACTTCACTGAGACCTTTCCTAAGGCACTGGTCTCACCGCGAGCTACTAAGCTATGAACTATCTGCTATAAACACAAACAAAAGATACGCACTCCTATGTACTCGCCCGGCGGTGATAGCTGATAGCTGGGACAGAGAGTATCGCCGTGTCTCTTTTATTTACATAGGAGTGCGTATCTTTTGTTTGTGTTTATAGCCGATAGTTCATAGCTTAGTAGCTCGCGGTGAGACCAGTGCCTAAAGGCGTAGCGTGACGATTAGGTGAACCGAAATGCTTATTAGTAAAAGTATTAGCTTAATATATATGGGGACATGACAAATCACTATTAGGGTAAATCCACAAGACTGTAACGAGAGTTACCAATTCTTTTGTATGTTCTCATATTAATTAAGTACATTTATGGGTCCACATATCTACCTACAGGGCTAGGCTAGACGTACGGAAACTCAACTTTGATTAGTTAATTTTAAAACATACGAAAGAATTGGTAACTCTCGTTACCTACAGTCTTGTGGATTTACCCATTATAATTATTATACCTTTAAACTAGCATTTATTATTGTTTATATCTTTATACAAACAGGTTCATGTATATTTATTTTTCTTGGGATTTCGGTAACGGGTCTAGCGATTTGGATGAAATTTTAGGGACGGGAGTGACGAACAATCGATTTAGCTTGATCCCATATGCGGAAAAACACATTTTTAATTTACGATCGAATATCAGTCACTCAGGTATTTATTTAACCGCGACAGATAATTAGCTTAAGTAAAACCTTAGTCACTTAGATATCGTTACATGGTAAAATACACGGCTGTTGCAATAACGCTGCCACAGCACAATGCTACACAAATACATAATATGAATGAGCACGGAGATTTTGTAGGCTAATTGTTACTAGAAAACATTAGATAATCAATTTGATATTATTTTTTATTCCTATTCTACTATTTTTTCTTATTTTAAATCTGCTAGTTTGTTACTCAAACAATAAAGTGTCTGGATTAGTCAAACATGTATGTCAATATCGCGCAGTAGTAGTAGCACCCTCCTAGGAATATGCATAAGAAATGGCACACATAATATTAATAGATCGCAGTAATGCATTAAACACTTTTAATTATTAATTCATATAATTATTTTTATCATATCCATTTCAATGAGAAAAATTTAAGGGACATAAAATAATAAAGAATTGGCTTAAAGTAATTAGACATTTTAATAATGAAAGTATACAAATAAGTGAAATTGTTATTGGTTAGTAGATTTTATAATAACAAACTAGCGCATATTAGACATTATAATAAGAATAAAAAATAACGTTCCTCCTGCCTTTATGTGTTCTACCCAAAGTAGATAAACCTCAATCGAGTTTTTACTCTATGTAAATTAGACAACTTGCCAATTTTATTTGGAAAATTTTGACATGACGTAGGCGCGCGGTTAACTAAATTATAAAGGACAAAACACAATAAATTATTTTAGTATATATATAACGTGATTAACGTGATATAGAATTAATAAAATTATTATGTTATATTACATTTCATCAATTAAAATGGTTGCGTTTCAATATCGTAGCTTTACAGTGATCGATCGCTATGAAATCAATCCTGACAGCTGTCAACAATGTCAGTTTAGACACATAGTGTATTGAAATTGACGACAGGTGTTCGGATCAGGAGTAGCTTCATAGTAGTAGTAGTAGTAAAGCACTTTATTGTACAAAACTAAAATTTCGACATAATAATAAAAATGTTATTACAAAGGCGAACTTATCCCTATAAGGGATCTCTTCCAGCTAACCTTAGAGTAATTGAGTATTCTAGCACTGAAGAGACGTTTGAAGAGCTGCAACGTTTCGGTAAATACCTATGCAATTTGGTTTTATGCACGTTTTAAGCATCTTTAGAAGAGCTACTAAAATATGTTAACCCTTCATATCACAAGTTTTGAGCAAAAAAACATAGTGAGACAGGGCATTTTTAAACACATTTAATAAAATTATATTATCCGTTAATATCCCAGTAAGTTGTCTGTTGCAAAAAGTCCTGCAGCAAGCAAGAAATTCGCCGTACAATACGCAAAATAAAGCGGCCTTATTTGTTATGGCATATGTTTTTATGTTCAATACGCTCTAGTTTGTGATTACAAATTCAGTAAACAATCGCTATCGCCTCTACGTTTTCAGAAAATAAAAATCGCATTACTTTATGCCAACCAGTTTTCAATATAATATATAACAAATTCAAGTCTTAAACTGATTTTTTATTACGTTTATTTTTTTCGGAATATTTCATTAATAAATAATACTATTTCGTCGCTTCACCGGGTTTTTTATGTTCGACATGTAAAGCCGCGACGAACGAACATTTTGCTATGTGAAATCCCCCTTTCATCTGCCTAAGAACGAAGGAATGCTCGCTCAGAACACGAAGTGAAAACGCGGCTTTATTACAGAACGAAACGTAAACCTTTTTTACCGGTCAAAGATAAATTCGGCCGTTCTCGTGAAAATACGAAGTAAAACTTGTACTGCATCTGTACATGTACAGGTTTTTTATTTGGGATCGACTAAGGTAGTCTGAAACATCCAAACAGTTACTTCACCAGGTGTAAAGGCATTAGAGTGCCTTTTCTGATCTTACTACAACCTGCCTGCACACAAAAATCTGTTGTAACTTGACAACTATAAGTAAGACTTTCATGAACATTTTTTACGCTTTTTATGCACTGTACGATTTGTATGTAGAATAGAACTTTGTTAGATTCAGTTTAAAAAACAACATAATAAAAGTAATATGACCAAGAACAATGCTATTTTAATATATCCAACTTAGTAATAACTGGGCTAAAAGTTTTGGCCTTTCGTTCAGCTGAATACTGTACGCTGAGTACCCAAGATTGAAAAAGAGGTTCCTTCATGATCTTAATGTCAGGCAATAAAGTCGAGTAAATATATTTTTGACACCTAAACCGTAATTATATCTTTGACGTCGACTGTACACAATAGATTAGGTTCACAATAAAACGAGCAGTAGGCTAAAGGTATCATTTCGCCATTTTCTAAGCTTTTAAGTTCAAATTCGTTATAAGTATACATACAAATAACTTGGGTAAGGTGACGCCTGTCGTTCTAATACAATGAACCTCTTTTTTTGGATTTAAAGTTAAGAATTGAATTGAAATGTCAGAAACACTTTACCAAATTATTCGCTAATAATTATAAATCGATCAACAAGTTAAATAGGTAGTAAATGTCATAATGAAGTATGTAAAGTTTCGTTGTATCACGAAGGTTTCAAGTTAGGAATATGGTATATCGTAGGCGAACAGAGTAATAATTCATAGGCGGCTTCTGGGGCATTAGTAAAGTTTCCGAACATTCAAGGCTGAAATGGCAGAAAGCAATCTATTCAAGGCCATAGCCACGCCCAAATAATCACAGTACGCTGAATTTATTTGCTGTACTTCCGCTATACTATCCGGTGCCTGAATACAAACTACTAACTTTTTCGCTCTTTCCTGATTCTAACAGTAAGAGGAACACAGACAGTATGAGACTTGCAGACGCATAGTTTTACGGCGAGCATAAATATTATATTATTATATGAGGTGTACCTGGCGGGTTTGTTTCATTGTTCAGATCATAAAGTTGTAATGTAAGTGTTGTACAAGTTTATTATAATATATTCACAGTCCGCACCCTACATGTAGCATCACGAGTAATCAATCACAGTTACGAAGCTGGTCATGTTTGATTTGTATTTAACCTTTTGACCGCCGTAGTCTGATGTGACAGACAATCAATATCTAGCTCACCTCGCCATATGCTCGTAAATAAGACAAAGAACTGATTTGGATTTTATAATATAAAAAAATGTCTCAGTCAAATGTCAGCTCCGATCTGCGTGGTGTAATATTGTAATGCTGGCGACACGGATACTCTAGATGATAAATTCACGGCGCTCAAAAGGTTAAAATAAACTTATTAAAATCTGTTTTTAAGTTTTTATTACAGCTTTATGTCTGCCAATATGCTATTGTTTTAAGTAGACCCTTCTTATGATAATAACAATAATAAGTAATGCCTGGTTGAAATCTTTCTGGTTAGTATGATATTTAGGTTGAAGTGGTTCCGATTACATGCCACTAATATTTATCAATATGATAATTTTAAATGGTTCGGTTACCTTTCGTCCAAAATACAACATGTCCGCGTTTAATTACTGATACGCCACAATCCCAAATATTAGACTGTATTAAACGAATGTGTATTGAAAACATTGGTTTTAACGATGCCATTGTAGTAATTCGAGAACAAGTACATTAACTAAAGCTTTATTACATTTTTAGTGACTCACCTCATGCCTTCCTATGTTAAATTGAAGTTAAATGTTTCAATTAGACAACTTGCCTTTAAAATCTAGACAGCGAAGTATTCAAATTTACATTAAATTAAGACAATAATATATGATATAAGTAGGTCGCTATGAAAGCAATGAATATTAAAATAACCTTAATTAAAGTGTAATAAATACTATGGTACTTTATAAGCGCGACGTTAAATAACAAAAATTAAGGTGTCACTTCGACAACACTTTCAATTCTAAATGCTTAAACGGCGATGATCACTACGTGAACCACTCGAATGGTCGCCGGGGTGACACCTTCTGTACATTACAGGGCGAGAAACAATATTTGTTTTAATACTTAATTATAAATGCCCTCTTGAACGAACTTTACACATATCGTTAACATCACAGAACGAAGCTACGGCTAAGCATATAACTTGAGGTCTGCGAGACCACTACGGGCGCGTAGGTCGAGCCGTCCCCGCGGCTATGTACAAAATCTGTAGAAGCAAAATAAATACTTGTAGTTCGCGGACAGGCAAAGCCGTTCGTCGGGGGACCGGAGGTGGCGGTCGGCGAGTCGAGGACGGCTTCCGCGGAGGCAGCGGCGGCGGCGACGGCGACTCCGCTCCGCGCGGCAGCGGAGGCAGAGCTCAAATACCCGTGTGCGAGTCGCGGGCGGAGGGGCCGGGCGGGCTGAGCGGCGACACCGAGGCGGGCGGCGCGGCGGGCGCCGCGGGCGCGTCCAGCGCGGCGGGAGCCCACAGCGAGGTGGGCGACACGGGCGACGCGGGCGCGGCGGCCGGCACCGGAGGAGCCGCGGGCGCGGAAGGTGATCCCGCTTCCAAGTCGGCCAACTGCTCTTCGTCTCCGCTTTCCGTGCCTGCTACCACCTCTACTTCGCCCTCCACAGTCTCCCGGGACTCCTCTTCTTCGTCTTCGTCCTCTGGGTAGAGCTGGTACGCTCTGTCAAGGAGAACATTGGACATGGTACATCGTGTGATATTGTTATTGCTGGGGTAATTATATATTTGTTTAGAATAAACGCATATATGTAAAAACGCCACCTAAAGTCGAGGCACTTACTTTTCAAGCGTTTTTCGTGCTGAATTGCTTCTTTCTAGGAAATATCCGCTAGATGTTTCATTAGATGTACCCGGTGGTGACCAAGTGCCGTACGAGCCATAACCTCCAGGTCCATATTTCTGAAAAATAAAGATACACTCTTCAACTACTTGAAAATATAATAAAATAAAAATTGTAATGAAATTATACATATAGTAAATTATAAATTATTTCTTATTTTATATGATATGGACCCTTAACACGTTCGCCTCCGGTACTGTTTCACTAAGTGCTAATACTATGCCGATCGAAGTTATATGATAGAAATCTTATGCCAGTGACACGCATGTGTGACCGAAAAGATTCTACTCCTATGCCGGCGACACAGCACTGCACTGGCTTTATAACCCAAGAATCAAATAAAAGTTATGTTGTGTATACTAGACAACGATTTAAAATATAATATAACACAAGAAAAAGGAAGCTCGGTTATGTCCAAGTCAAGCACGAGCGCTGTTACTCGTATTTAAATATCCGGAGTAGAAAAAAATTACGTATATGTAAATAAAGTTATTTTTATCCTCAAATTTTCCGTGATAATTAATACAGTTTTGTGTTGATATAATGTTTCGATAAAATTGTTAAAGCACTGTTTCCAATCCAGCTGAGGTATCTCCGAAACATGTTCTATGTTATATGATGATGGAGTGTTCGCGGGATGTAAGGCCGTAGCAGGATAAAGGAAGAAAAAATGCCTTTGATATTATGGCTTGATTTTTTTTGTTTTATACGTCTACTGGGGTTAGTAGCGTAGGGTCTGAGGGGAGCTGCTCGTCTAAGTAGCAGGTCTATTTCGCATCTAGTCTTAATAGCAGTTGGTCAAAAACGCAAGTCGCCTTAAAGAGCTGCTCGTTTTAGTCACAGGTGATCACTGATCAATGATCATTAGACGAGATGCGAAATAGACCTGCAATTTAGACAAGCAGCTCCTTAGGTGAGTCCTAGCAATAAAAAGTCCTTAAAAAGAAAAAATCTCGCTTCGTTCCCTGCTAGCAGGGAATACAAGACCCGTATTCGAAGAGGTGGCGTGAAATAGTATACAGGGTTACTTTTTCACCAGTACAATAAATCAATATACGTATATAGTATATATATATATATGATATATCGTCGCCTGGTACCCACATCACAAGCCTTAATTGAGCTTACCGTGGGACTAGGTTGATTTGTGTAAGATGTCCCAAGATATTTATTTATTTATTATTATTTATTATTATAGTCCTAAATACAAAATACTAGGATTTTTTGTTACTACCCCTTTCGAACAAAAATACTATAGTACATTGTGTATTAAGGGCGGTAAATAAGAAATTGTGAACGAGTGTGAAAGTAAAGCCCAAGCCGAAGGCGCGGGCTTTACTTCACACGAGTTCATAATTCTTGTACCGCCCGTGGCACACACAATGTTTTTCATCACACCTGTGAGGCAAAAAAAGTAAATAAAACAATATACTTTCACAAAACTACTCTAAAATGGTCTAAATCATTTCTCAAAAACAGGGATGAATTTTTATCATCTTTATAACAGAAGTCCCGGCGCAGCGCGCGCTGCCGCCGCCGCCCGCCGCCGTGGGCAGCGGGCGGCGCGCCAGTGCGACGTAATGTTGTATGAAAATTAAAAAAAAAAGTCATTACGACCATGGTCATAATATAGCTCATTACGTTCATGCATGCCTGCTTATAAAATCAGCATTTACGAGCAAGTGTGATGAAAAAATACTAATGTTCGAATTTATCCGCAAATCTAACAAGAAATGTGGATGTATTACGAATCTATCGACGTGCATAACTAGCAAAACGCTTGAACTGTCAACTGTTTGTTTAAAATGTCATCGCGCGCGGCATGGCCGGTTGAATTACCCCTTCCCGCCGCCCTTGTCATACCGCACCGTTGACGCCTTGTAGTTGTAAGAAAAAAAAATGTGTCACTTTTATTCGATGAATGTGACCTATTATCGAGAAAAATTATATGGTAAAATGTATTGTACCGGTGGAAAAGTTACCCTGCATTTTGCATCTAGGGATTTAAGTACGGTATTACTAACGAGAGTGTTAGAAGCCAGACGCCATAGGCGACGGCCTCTTACCGACCGTGATGCATACAATGTTTTTCATCACACTTGAGTACAAAAAAAATATACTTATGACAAAGTATATTTTATAATTTCAGTTTTCTATTACTCCCTATGCATGCAAGCAATGGCGCGTTTAGAAAGCAAGTGCGATGAAATAGTACATTATGTATTAAAGGCGTTAAATCAGAAGTTGTGAACGAGTGTGAAAGTAAAGCCCAAGCCGAAGGAGCGGGCTTTACTTCACACGAGTTCATAATTCTCGTACCGCCTGTGGCACACACAATGTATTTTATCACATCTGTGAGGCAAAAAAAAGTAAATAAAACAATGTATTTTCACAAAACTACACTAAACTGGTTTAAAGCATTTCTCAAAATCAGGGATGAAATTTATCATTTTTATAACAGATATCTCGGTGGCGCTGGGCGCCGAAAATCCTTGATGATTGCCCTAGGGCGTAATGACGCACCTACGGCGCGCATCGCCGCAGCGCATTGGCGCACTTAACGAACAGGTGTGATGCTAAAGGTGCGTTCAAGCCAAAAGAGCTTTCGCTGTTCTATCCCCCGTTCTACGAAATCAACCAATCACGTTTTGTGTAACGATCGAATTTCGTAGATCCGCGCCTGGTTGAGTACTCACGCGGTCTAGTTCGTCCTGAAGCCAAGCAAGCAGTTGCCGCCAGCGCCGGCGCGCCTCGGGCTGCGCGTGCACGGCGCGCACGGCGCTCGGCGCGCGGCACATCACGCCCACCACCAGCTTCACGCAGGCGTACGCGCGCTTCTGGTAGTGCCCGCGCGCGCGCGACGCCGTCTCCAGTAGCCCCGGCCGCTCCTCTGACACGCCCTGATTGATAACAAAAGAACAATAGTACATTGTGCAACAAGGGAGTTAAGTGGGATATTAATAACGTTACACACAATGTTTTTCATCACATGTGGGGATAAAATACAGAGAAAAAAAATTATAACAAAATATTTTTGATTAAGTTTTCAATATTTTAATAACGTTAATAACGTAACCTTCGGCCTTTCTTTCAAAAAAGCTTTTGATTGTAAATACTGATCAATATTTACGTTGTTTTTGACTTTTGTGCTTTTTAACATGGCATATATGGCCCATAACGAACCGGCTTTGAAGTTCGCCAGAGTACGCCGAAAGAACTGTCTCTTCGGCGGCGTTGCAACTAGCGAATCTTCATTTATGTCAGATTCCTTCGATTAATCAATAGTTTTTATACAAACACACACAGTCAATTGCTTATATCTGTTCAATGCAATACCCAAAAAACATATTTTTAATTAAATTAACCAAGACGAATTAACTTGTCTCCGCGAAAAAGTCAACTTTTTCAATTTTTTTCTACCAGTACCACAGATAATCCTAGGAACTGGGTTTCGTTCGTTTAAAATGAGATGCCAGTATCTCATTTTACACGAACGAAACGCAGTTTATTCTAAATTATAATGATTTATCAGACGTAATTTAATAAATAACTGCAAAATACACTTAAATAATTGTATAACATAAATAAAATGCACTTTTTATACCTTGGAGTATTTTTTATACTTTGATATTATGGTATAATTATGGTAGGGCAATAAAATACCTTGGCTGATTGAAACATCCTTAGTCTGAAGTAATGTATGGGTGGGTAGATTTGCTTAAAACTAAATCCATATCTCTCTTGGGAGTTATAAAAATTCATAACGCCCTTTGAAATAAAATAGTACTTTGTCCTTCAGTACACGTAGATGCAATAAGCCCTTTAAACAGCAAATGTGATGAAAAGTACTTACCCCTTAATTTATAAATGTCTCGTAAATACCTAAGCTGATAAAATTTACACTTAAATATAAGAAGAAGAACGATAGAAATATTGAAAAGACCGAAAGGGACACACAATACTTATCGGCTTGCTAAATTTGGGGACGTTTATAAATATTGGAGCTAATTTCTGGACTAGATATAACTTATTTCATTGTATTTATTAAATTTCGTGACATAAAGTGTGATTTTAAAATAAGAATATAACTACGTTTGAATGGAGAACTGAGCTCGCTGCGGACTAACATACGTATATAATACGACGGAAGGAGGACGATGACACTCGAATGATGCTTTATTAGACGTTTATGAGTAAGGGGTTTATTTTGTAACATCTCTTTTCAATGTACTAAGGCACTGGTCTCACCGCGAGCTACTAAGCTATGAACTATCGGCTTCAAACACGAACAAAAGATACGCACTCCGATGAAAATAAAAGAGACACGGCGATACTCGCCCAGCTATCAGCTATCACCGGCGGGCGAGTGTTTGTGTTTAGTTACCTTGATGACGTTGTGTATGCGATGCTGCTGCCAACTGTCCTCCATGAGCAGCAGCGCGGTGAGCGCGTCGGAGTGGCGGCGCAGCTCGTGACAGTACGCGTACGCCATCTGCCACAGCAGCTCCGCCAGCGCCATGCGCGACCAGCCCGCGTGCTCCCAGCACAGGAACTGCAGCAGTCGTATGCTCTCCTCGCACACGCAACACTCTTCTGTCAGTTTCTTCATGTAAGTCCTGGACGGAATAGAAATAGACGGTATTACTATGACGCCGCACTATCGTATCTCCTATTCATTAAGCGCTAGGCCCTATTTTCGCCTTTAACACACTCGTAAACTTTGCTAAGATGACGGCGATAAATTTACATGCTACGCCACACAGTGGATCGAAATGAATAAAAAACGGACATTCGCATTTTTTTCTAAAAATGCTATTTTTAACCGACTTCAAAAAGGAGGAGGTTTACAATTCGTCGAAATCTTTTTTTTTTTTATGTATGTTCCCCGATTACTCGAAGACGCGTGGACCGATTTGAAATATTCTTTTTTTGTTTGAAAGGGTATACTTTCTAGTTGGTCCCATTGTCACCGAATTCAGATTTGATGATGGGATCCTGGAGAAATCGAGGAAACTCTTCAAATGTTGTAGGCACACATAACATTTTTCATTTATTTTCGAAGACTAATCAAGTATTTGCATCTAGTCATGAACATCTTAAGTTGGTGATCTGATGATGGAAGGTAAAACTCTTTAGCAATTAGGAGTTGGGGGATAATTCTTTAAGTACCAGGCGACGATATATCATATATATATATATACTATATACGTATATTGATTTATTGTACTGGTGAAAAAGTAACCCTGTATACTATTTCACGCCACCTCTTCGAATACGGGTCTTGTATTCCCTGCTAAATATTTCGTGTATTTTGGAAGCTATTTGAGTATTTGCCTTTAGGTGGTCATCCTTTCATGTTGGTGAGCTGATGATGTAAGGTACAACTCCTTGGAGATTAGGAGTTGGGGGATAATTCTTTAAATATAACATATTTCATATGTTTTGGAGGCTATTCGAGTATTTGCCTTTAGGTGGTCATAGTCTCATGTTGGTGAGCTGATGATGAAAGGAATAACTCCTTAACGATTAGGGGTTGGAGGATCATTCTTTGTATATAACAAATGTCATACATTTTCGAGATCTATTCAAGTGTTCGCTTAGTAGTTATGACATGTCGGTTAGCGGTTAGTGATTCTTTAAATAATATTGGCATGCTAAGTCTGTTACCTTTGAAATTGTTTTTGTATTCATATAAGTTCGCCAGTTCAGGTTTTATGGCCTACTACAGTGCAGTACATTCTAATTATAAGTATTTAGAGCATACTGAATAACGATTTTATATTTACACTACTAAAAAGCAAAAAAAAAATATTATAAAAATATAAATAAAACCGCCTGCAAAAATTCGCCCGAACTAAAAAGTTAAAAATAATTTTGGTTCCTACTTCTTAGGATTTCCTACTCAAACCTTTACACCTTTTACCCTATTCATTGAAATAAAACATTATGGCTAGGTACCCTACAGATTTCTTAGAAGTCGGTGCCAAGCCAAATATGTTCACTTTGCGAGTACTTATATGTATTTGATAGAGCTTTGTAACTTACTGTCACTCCGGTTATGCTTTCATGAAAATGACTGAGGCAGACCATTCTGTTGATAAAAGCGTAATCGAAGTGACAGTAAGTTACAAAGCTCTATCTAATATACAGGGTGGAAAGGGACGACGTTCCTTCCCGCTACCGACCGAGTCTACCAACCATTACGATGAACTTTCAGTATGGGACCAACATCGAAATATTAAAAAAAAAATTAACCCCTCATACAAAGTGAGTGATTAGTTAAAGTTCAATACTATGGAAAAGTCAATTTTCCATGTACGCTTTCGATGTTGGTCCCATACTGAAAGTTCATTGTAATGGTTGGTAGACTCGGTCGGTAGCGGGAAGGAACGTCGTCCCTTTCCACCCTGTATACCTATGAACGTATTCGGCTTGGCACCGACTTCTAAGAAATCTGTAGGGTACCTAGCCATAATGTTTTATTTCAATGAATAGGGTAAAAGGTGTAAAGGTTTGAGTAGGAAATCCTAAGAAGTAGGAACCAAAATTATTTTTAACTTTTTAGTTCGGGCGAATTTTTGAAGGCGGTTTTATTTATATTTTTATAATATTTTATAATAAATGCTCTTCTGTTGGAATAATACAAGAAATTAAAAATGTTATATAACATTTTTCAAAATGAGGCTTATTTTAAGCATAATAAAATAAAATAAATAAATATAAAATAAAATAAAATAAAATAGTGTTTTTTTTTTGTATGAAACTGAAAAATAGGTATCTTGTTGTAGGAAAACCGTAACCGATCCCGCTTTCAAACCTTTGGAATATCATTGTCCTACTTTAGAACAGTAGAAAATAGTTAAAACCTTATCTCAGTAGGAGCCCGTTTTCGTTTTATAGTCCAATCAAAAGTCAGTAAATACAACATTTTCTTAGTTAATTATTTTTTTAATTTCTCTAAAAATACGGTATATTCATGAAATTTTAGTATAAAAATAAAATATTTGTGACATTTTCATACAGATAAATACAAGTTTTCTCAAGAAAATGGTTAAAAATTAAGACATTGAAATAAAACATTTATTGCGATGTTTTTACTAACTATGGTAGTAAAAAGATATACTTACTATATTGTTGATTTCAAGATGTTCAAGTATATGTTTACTATCAATAAAATCACCGCAATAAATGTTTCTATTTCAATGCAATATTCTTATAAAAAATTGTATTTATTCTTAATAAAATGTCACAAACATTTTATTTTTATACTAAATTGTCATGAATATAAATAAAATGTCACAAACATTTTATTTTTGTACTAAATTGTCATGAATATACCGTTTTTTAACGAAAATAAAAAAATTGTTAACTAAGAAAAATGTTGTACAAACAGCAACACTCCTAACGGACCATTAAAGACAGAGCAGAGAGAAAATGAAAGAGATAAATATAGTTATATTATGTCAACTTCAAATTAAATAATACACGGGAATGTTGATCGTTCGCACTGTTCGCAACTTGGTCGAATAATACAAATCGGGTTCCGAAATCTTATGAGACTAGTATCACGACTTCGGCCGAACTCTGCTGACCAATGGGGCAGGCATTGCTACGGTTAACCAATGATCGCTCGCGGTTTCTTCAGAAGGTGACATTACCATGGTTACGTAATAACAAAAACGTTTAACCAATGATTGATCGGAAAAAAAAAGCGCGGGAAACGTCGGTCTAGGCGGGTGTTTTATTTGGCTTTGAATTTTGAAAATTAATTTAAACTAGTTTAAAAGATCAGATTTGTATAATAGCTTGTATAATATTTCATTACTTATTTCTATTTATTAATTTAAGTGTATATAATCATCGATAGCTGGTAAGTTTCATTTTTATTCATCCATGGATCCTCCTGACGACCCAGGCGGGGGCCCGCCTGATGTCGGCTTCAATGTAACTGTTGATAATAGTTTTTCTAAACTACCTGATGAATCCAGCATGGATACTGACGGTTCTATGCGGGATGGAGAGCGTGCTGAACGTAAAAGGATGCGAGCTTTGCGCCATAAACTTTGCAAACACTGCAATAAGCGTCGTAGGAAGCATGACCCTTCGCGACAACAAAAGCCAACGGATTGTAACTGTAATGAGGCCGTTGATTCTACCGAGTCTGAATTTAGTAAAATAAGGGATAACATTTTTATTCAACCAGTTCTTCCAGCCATTCCACAAACTACCCCATCTCCCTCACAAAGTCCCATAAATGTTAATGTAGCTTCTGCCCTGCAAACCACCTCAAGTCCCTCTCAAAGTACTATTCCAGCAACACAAGAAAACCCATCCCAGTCATCAAGCAGAACTCTCTATGAGTCTTATGACATACAACCATTCACAGTACATATTCAAAAAATAGCATCCTCAGAGTCCGACAATCCAACCCTTCACCCAGTGCAATTTGGTTATTTTGCTAAGAAAAGTGGTTTTAAAAATATAGTGAATGGTAGCGTGAAACGCATAGGTAGGAACAGACTTACAATGGCCTTTACAAATTATAAAGATGCCAACGACTTTCTCAGTAGTCAGTACTTGGCCACTAATAATTACAAAGCTTTTATTCCATCATTTAGTGTAACCCGAATAGGTCTTGTGCGTGGTATACCTACAGAGTGGACTCCGGAAGAAATTGTGGAGAATATTTCGGTGCCAGTTGGTTGTGGTAAAATATTAAAAGTAAGAAGGCTGAATTACAAGGTTCGCTTCAGCTCGCCTCCAGAGTGGAAGCTATCGCAAACAGTAGTGCTGACTTTTGATGGACAGGTTTTACCCAAACGTATTTTTATGTGCTACAATGCGATAACTGTAGATCTATACTCATACCCAACAATTCAGTGCTATAAATGCTGTCGTTTTGGACACACCAAACTTAAATGCAACTCGCGTCCCCGTTGTTTCAAGTGTGGTGAAGGCCACGCTGGAGATACTTGCTCTGTAGAGGAGGATTCTGTTCGTTGTTGTTTATGTTCTGGCAACCATTATGCTACTAACAAAATATGTCCTGAATTTGAAAGACAAACCAAAATTAAGTCATATATGGCACAAAACTGTGTCTCTTATGCTGAAGCAAATAGAGTATATGAACCAGTGTCAAAGTCGTTTGCTGACATAGCTAGAACTCCTCAGACAAGTTCTCCACGGGCATTTTTGGCGCCGCCTTCCCCATCATCATCCAACCATCCGTCTACACCAATTAGGTCATATAAAAAAACAATTTTCATGAAACCTTCAGTAGCTCCAAAAGTAATTAGAGGCTATAATAAAGCAGAACACAACAATATCATAAGAGATTATGATGCACCGGCACCCGCCAATGGTGTAGCATTGTCTCAATCTTGCAAATCAGATGAACCCGTATACACTATCTCCGATATAATTACTCTTCTAACCGAACTTAATAACAAAAATAACATGTCTTCCTCCAATTCTTCAACCGTACAACGTCGCCCATCTATTATTGACACTCTTAAGGACTTTAACTCCAATTATGGCTCTCAGCCACGAAGTAATAATTCAGTGGAATTGCCGAAGCGCAATATCCAATAAAAGTGACTTGTTCCACTTGCTTAATAAGTATGAACCCCTTATTGTTGTCCTGTCGGAGACATGGCTTAGGCCGGAGTCTGTGTTACGGATTCCGGGTTGTGTCATTCTCCGACATGACAGGTCTGACGGCTATGGCGGTGTGGCCATAGTAGTCAGGGATACCATACCATTTTCTTCTTTTCCCCTTCCTGTTTTTAGCGACGACATATCTGTCGTTGCAGCACTTGTAAATAATATTTGTATAGTTTCCATTTATTTTTCTCGCCCAAATGTAAATATTTTTTCCCAATTAAACCGTTTATTTTCTGCTCTACCAAAACCATTCTTAATATTAGGAGATTTTAATTGCCAACATCAGTCTTGGGGTAGCTCTAATTCGAATTGGTTTGGGGAGCAATTGCTAGATTTAATTGATACACATAATATATGTATTTTAAACACGGGTTTGCCAACCAGACAGACTGACCCGGCCCAAGGAGCCAGTGCGCCGGACTTATCTTTATGTTCTACAGATTTGGCTTCTATTCTATATTGGGAACCCCTTCTGTCTTCTTATGGGAGTGATCATTATCCTATTTTAATAACCTTACCTTTTTCGAAGTTTGCTACTGAGCCTCAACCACCTCGTGTTAAATATAACATAAATAATACAGACTGGGAGATTTATTGTCGAGCAGTAGAAAACAAGTTATCAGCTTGTCATATGGGAAATGATCAAATTTCTGCTGACTCCTTTTCTAAAATACTCATAGAGGCTGCTGACGAGACTATACCTAAAAATTCTGCTAAAAACGCCATATTCCGTCCCCTCCTTGGTGGGATCATGATTGTACAGTAGCGATTAAAACAAGAAAAGGTGCAGAAAAGAAATACTGCGCAGAGATGACTACTGAAAATTTCGAACTTTATTTACAGTCTGTACGAGAATGTAAAAAAATATTTAAGAAAAAGAAATTTGAAGGGTGGCGATCTTTTTGCACAAATATTAATCCAAACGTCAGTCCGTCTGAGGTCTGGCGTAACATACGTAGATTTAGATCTGTATATAATAGCCCCTCCCCGAAAATGTCTGTTTCATTAGCAGACCAGTTTATGGATCGACTCGCTCCCCCATCTGCCTCTCCCCATAATCCTGTAACCTCTAACATTCCTCTCTGCATTTCCGATAATCTTTCTGGACTTAATGCTCCCTTTTCCCTGCTTGAACTTAAAGGAATTTTAGGACGCTTAAAAGACACAACTCCTGGTGAAGATTCAATACCATACTCGTTTATCAAAAATCTTAACGATAAAGTCCTTCTCGTTTATTTAAAAGTTATCAACGCAATTATGATCTCGGGATGCATACCTCTGGCATGGAAAACTCAAACGGTTATTCCTATACTTAAGCCAAACAAACCACCCAGCGAGCCGTCCTCATACCGTCCTATTATTCTCTCGTCGGTGTTGATCAAGGTTGCGGAACATTTAGTGAAAAATCGCCTCGAATGGTTTGTTGAAAGTCGTAATCTCCTAGCAAATTCTCAGTTTGGCTTTAGGAAAAGCAAGAGCACTTTAGACAGTCTTAGTATCTTTACTACGGACATCAGAATTGCTTTTTCTAATAATCATTCTGTAGTCGCAGCTTTCTTAGATATCAGCTCAGCTTATGATAATGTTTTAATACCTGTTCTTAAAGAAAAACTTATCGATCTGAATATACCCATTGTTCTAACAAATTTTATAATTAATATTCTTAATGAGAGACATATAAAACTTTCGATTGATAATATTTCGTTCATCAGAACTGTATGGAGAGGTTTACCTCAGGGGTCGGTTCTTAGCCCGTTATTATACAATATTTATACACATGACTTAGAACTTAGCTTGAGTGGATCAGCCGATGTATTACAATACGCAGACGATTTACTAATATATAAGTCCGGCCCATCGGTTGAATCTAATTGCCGTTCATTAACATCTACACTCTGTTTGTTAGAATCCTGGCTAGACCGTAATGGTTTAGAGTTATCCGTATCAAAAAGTAAGGCTGTTTTATTTTCTAGAATGCGCAGACCTCCCCCAATTGACATCAAGTATAGTAATGCTTCTATCCCTTCTGCTAACTCGGTTAAATTCCTTGGAGTCACATTAGACTCGAAGCTTACTGGTCTGCCACATTGTGAAACTATTATTGCTAAATGTGAGCGTAATTTAAATATTTTGAGATGTCTAGCAGGTGTATGGTGGGGTGCTCACCCCCTTTCTTTAAAATTAATTTATAATGCCTTAATCAAAAGTGTTCTCGACTACGGTACATTTTTACTAGAACCGGGTAGTGTCTTTGCTTTTAAAAAAAATAGACAGCATTCAATATAAGGCATTAAGAATAATTTTAGGAGCCATGAAATCGTCCCCAATAAATTGCATGCAAGTTGAATGTGTGGAACCACCTCTGAATTTAAGACGACAATTTTTAGCAGATAAATTCTTATTCCGTTCTGTCCAATTTTCTAATCATCCTCTATTAAATAAACTATCGGATCTTTCCAATCTCACTTCAACATGTAATTATTGGCGAAACAAAGAAAAGCCTTGTCTTATCAAAAGTATAAAGAAATTTGAAGCGATTGAAGCTCCTACTTACCAAACCAAAGTTGCTCCTTTGTTTAACTCAAGTTATGACTGCCTTACCTTACACCCTGATATACACCTAAACATGGGTATTAATACATCTGACCACCATCAAAAATTAACTTTTAATTTTGTTGTAGATACTAAGTGGCCCCAATGGCACCGAATATTTACAGATGCTTCCAAACACTCAACTAACGGCTGTGTTGGGGTAGGTCTATACCACTTGCAATACAATATTCATCAAAAGATAAAACTCCCCCCCGAATCCTCAGTATTCACAGGGGAATGTTTCGGACTTTTAAAAGCTGTTGAATATGTTTTGCTATTTAAATTAAATAAAACTGTTATTTTTTCGGACTCATTAAGTGCTCTCCAGTCCTTAAACCGTTATCCGTTCGGGACACGTAATCAGTTCCCTATAATAATAGAAATTAGAAAATCGCTACTATTATGCTCATCGAAAAACCTTTCAGTAGCCTTCGCATGGGTTCCAGCTCATTGCGGTATATCTGGTAACGAGAGAGCTGATGGGCTTGCTAACGACGCTATAGCTTCCGGAGATCGCTTCCCATACAAAAATTATTCCCATGACTTGGCCATTTTACCCAGAATTTACCTTAGGGATGCTTGGAATGACGTATGGACATCAAATAGCTCAAAAGGTCGTCACTACCGTTCTATACAACCCACTATCCCAGTGAAACCTTGGTTTTCTAAACTCAGACTCGGTAAAAAAGTTACATCAATTTTATCACGTATGCGCTTGGGTCATGTTTGCTCTCCGATGCACCTTGCCAAATTAAAAATTATTAATAGCCAATCTTGCCAATGCGGGTACTCTGAAGGCGACTTAAACCATATTTTTTTAGCATGCCCTCTAAATGATCGTTCATCTTTTCTTGAAAAACTCACTTCCCTTGATATCCCATTCCCGCTTTCCATCCCTATCTTACTATACTCACTCGATCCTGATATATACAAAATTCTTTCAGATTTCATTACATTGAATAGCATCAAAATTTAAACCTATGTATTTTTTCATAACTCCTACTTTCATCCATTTATCCCATTACCCACTGATCTTTTAATATCCTTTACCAAATTCCGTTTGTTCCTTTTCCGTAAATCTATCCCGTTTCCCCGTTTTTGCAACTCGGGCCAAATGCACAAACCGTGCGAAGGCCGGAACAAGAAAAAAAAAAAAATGATTGATCGAGATTTTTCCGGAAGCTGACGTTACTATAGTTACGTTATATAATAACATCCGCTTTAGTCTCCTGGAGACGTCAATCTAACTTCAGAGCCGGTAATTTGACTGCTAAGCTGCTATGTAGAAATTTTCGTTCATTTTCCTTTCAACGGCTGTCACTGTCAGATATTTTTCAAAGTTAGAATTTCAGCCAGAAACTATCAAGTCTCTATTAAACATTTGTATGGCTACTGACAGATTAAAGGATTATAGGTAGACTGTCAAACGTCTATCTACCATATTTCCACAAAGGTTACATAAGTATTCAACTAACGTCAACTAAGAGATGTGATGAATTATAATAAAGACAGCAATAGCATTTGTCTCTGTCAATGAAAACAATAATTTAAAATTGCCCGATTAACATCGCCCTGAAGCCCATAAAGAAGAAAAAAAAAATTTGCTATTTGTAAAAATATCTTGACTTGGAAAAATACCTCGCCTATTAATGTCAGATAAATCATGAAATCCGATTTCCGATTTGCAGAAACCGTGATTAAATTACTAAACGGTTTTAGACAAATCTATGAAGAACTGTCGTTATCCAGTTTCCACAAGGAACAACGACATCTAGCGTCTAATCATGGCCGATAGCTAATTCTTAATTTTCGTAGACGAAGGAATTTTTATTAGAGCGCTCGTACACCTGTAAGTTCTTACGTAAGTTATAGGGACGGAGCTATACCAAGGAATGAGAGGTGAATATCACTGTCTCATTCCTTAGTATAACTCCGTCCCTACAATTTACGTAAGAACTCACAGGTGTAAGGCTGGCCTTATATCAACTAGTTTTCAAATACTGAAATTTTGACGCAACAAAGATTCGATGACATATCATCGGGGACCATCGGAAATGTCGCGATCGTGCCTACTAACGAAAAATACCGAACCCATAATATTACACGACCAAATTGCATCCTTTGCCAAGTGGCTCAACATTCCTGTGTAACTGACATGTGACTGTAAGTGTGATTCTCTTTCATGCAATATTTCCAATTTCTGAAGTGTATACCTAGCTGTGTTGCTGTTTGTATTTGCCGACTTTTGATTGGACTAAAAAACAAAAAAGGGCACCTACTGAGATAAGGTTTAAACTATTTTCTACTGTTCTAGAGTAGGACAATGATATTCTAAAGGTTTGAAAGCGGGATCGGCTACGGTTTTCTTACAATAAGATACCTATTTTTCAGTTTCATACAAAAAAAACCCATTTTATTTTTTTCTGCTTAAAATAAGCCTCATTTAAAAAAATGTTACATAGCATTTTTTATTCCTCATATCATTTTCAACCGATAAGCATTTTTTAAAATAGGATTTCTAGGAAAATATGCGAATGTCCATTTTTTACTCATTTCGATCTACTGTGCGCCAAAGCGCCCGTCAGGCGGGCACGCATTGCATCTTCGCTACCTCAGGGCTGCTACTACTTTCTTTTGGGATATTGTAATCTATCTTCAAGGCCAAATAATGTTATTTTAGTTCCATTATGCTAGTAGACTTGCTCAAAAATTGTTTTTTATTTATTGTGTCTCTTTCTCACTCGTGAAATATTCATATAAAAGGGGCTTCTCTGTTGCACACTTCGTTACTCTTATTTAACCCTTTAATGCCTGACCTTGACAAAGATTTATTCAAATTTGAATTCTGACATGTCAATAGGGTTGAAAGTACATGATGCATATATACATCACTATGCATTTAAGGGTTAAGCAAAGCGGATCGTAGCACTATTACACGCTACGCCAACGAAAGTTATTTGGAATAAACGCTCAGCGTCAACCGCATGCCCGCCTAGCGGGTTCTGTCGATTTCTGGGGTAATGTTCGAAATTTTGGCTGATTGTAGTGTTAACATACCCAGTCCTGTTGTAAAGTATGTCAGCAGCCGGCGCGGAGAGCGCTGGCCTCTGCACGTTGGAGGCGGCGGTGACGGTGGGCGGCGGGTCGCAGAAGGGGTTGGGCAGCGGCGGCGCGCCCTCCGCCACGTTGGCCGACTGGCAGCGCGCGCTCACGTCGCAACACCGCACCAGCAATGACACCAGCTGCCGAACATAACACTATACAGTCAAATTTATAATTTCGTTAGTACTAATGTAATAAAATTGTGTTAAGTTAATGTATCTTTATTTTCAATTAAATTTTTATTTTTTCACCGGTACAATAAATTTTCCCACATATTTGGTATCGATAATAGATTACATTTATCAAATAAAATTGACATTTTTTTTTTTCATTTATCATTAATTTATCCTTCATGCAAATGCAAAATAATGGGCCTACTAATGATAAGACGTCAACGGGGTGCGGGACGCAGAGGGCGGCGGAAAGGGGTGAGCGACCTGCGCACGAGTTGGCAACATAGCAGTTACCTCAATCTCGGTGACTAGGTCAGGGACGGTCAGTGTCACGGTTGACGTAGGTATGTGCGCACACGCCGCATCGTACTACCTTCAGTCGGAAATTGCTCTTACGAAATGGTTCGTAGTTATTTTCTCATTGGGGAAAATGCAGTGGCAGCCCAGCGGCTATACGCTGAAGAAAGTGTGCCCCGCCTGGAAAATGCCAGTGTTATAGCTATGGCCAGCCAGGTCAACAGATTTGACCCCGTGTGACTGTTTTTGTGGGGTGAGGGTAGGCCCAAAATTTAAAAGACTTAAAAAATCTAATAATAAGTGCATTTGATGAACTTGAAAGTGAGAACTACAGACTTGTGTTGGGAAATATCGAAGGAAACATTCAAAAACGGGCAAGAGTGTGTTTAGATAACCACAGCCAACATTTTGAACACTTGCTTAAGTATGTGAATTAATTAATTAGTATGAGAAATGGACTCCATTAATCAGGTATGTTTTTTTTATTCCAATCATTGTGCATAAAGTTGATTTCAAGTGTTTAAATACGCCTCAATGAAGAAAGTTTCTGTCCTTAGTGCAAGTATGAAGGAAGATTTGGGATCAAGTAAAATTTTTTTGCCAAGTCATAATCATAAGTTAATTATCATTGCCGCTTTTCTAAGCCGCCATGCCACGTGCGATGACGTTGTAAACAAACAGTTGCCAGTTCGTATGTTTTGCTAGTTATGTACATTGATAATGCGTAATGCGTCCAATTTTCTTATTAGGTTTGCGGATAAGTTCAAACATCGGTATTTTAGTTTTTTTGTTCTAAAGGGGTAGTAACAAAAAATGTTAGTATTCTGTAACTTGGACTACTATTACGTATGTTGATTTATTGTACTGGTGAAAAAATAACCCTGTATAATTGGCTTACAAAATTGCGTTCTTAGTTAACACGTTCGCCTCCGGTACTGTTTCACTAAGTGCCTATACTATGCCGATCGAAATTATCTGATAGAAATCCTATGCCAGTGACACGCATGTGTGACCGAAAAGATTGTACTCCTATGCCGGCGACACAACACTGTGTCAAAAACGTTCGTATTTCTATGCCACTGGCATAGGAGAGAGAACTTGATTAACGCTAGTGGCATAAGAATAAGATCACTTTGATCACGTATGTGTGTCACTGGCATAGGAGTACAGTTTTTTCGGTCACATATGCGTGTCACCGGCGTCGAACGTGTTAAGCAGAATTTATAGGACAACTCGAAAATCGATCACCATATTATGTTTTATTACATTCCTGCAAATAAATAATGATGACGATGATAAATCTTCACACAAAATACACACAGATCATCAGCGTATCTCAGTCTACAGCTATACATTGACCTTTCCTAATAACTACGTATGGACGCATTAGGAGGTAATGCCTATAATCGCCATGCTGGGCAAGCAGATTAGCGATCGCAGTAGTGTGTCCATTATGATGATGCTGCTGCCCATCATCAATAATATACTTATAAACAACTGGTTAATGACAATTCAATCCCTTAGTGGAATCTTACGACACCCACGGGGCGAGTTGGGGTGGTGATTAATGTATTCTTACAGCCATCACCACGCAGCCACCACGAAGTGCCAATTAGCAACTGTATACACAAGCTCCTTTAATTGTTTTTTTCTACAAATAAATTACCTGATGTATCTTTGCAGACTCTGGATATTGGTATTTCCCTAGTGATGATGAGGAGTCGTCCATGCATACTGACAAGACAATGTCCAGTATTCTCAACTGGAAAAGAAAAAGTAACGTTAATTGAGACAACACAAATTCATTCATTGACTACATGGTGAATTGAGTAAATTTGTCAGAGTTTTACCATTTAGACATTTAAGAAAATCAAGATAGTTACAAGTATGTACACTGACGGTAGATTTCATTTAGTTATCAGCATTTTTGGACCTTAATGTACTGTAGCAAGCAGTGCAACAACTTCTCTCCACAAACCAAATAGTACTAGTGCAATAAAACAGCTCCGTTACCCTTAAGAGCTGATGCCGCTCGTTGATGCCGAACACCGAGTAGGCGTGGAACAAATTGAAGAGCAGCGGCAGGTGGCGGTGCGCCTGCGAGTCAGCGTGGTGCGGCGCAGCTAGCGCGCGCGCCGCTGCCAGCACCTGGTCCGACAGTGACGTCACTTCGTCGCGCGACGCCCACGACCCGTAGCCGCTGTTCACTGCGCAATCATAACATTTACATAATATAGGAACTAGATAGTCTGAATGATTGAGCTGGCTCAAAGTTAGGGTTAAAAAATAAATATGTTTTGAGATCGCAGAACGGGCACTGGTTTTTTTAATGGTCCATGAACTTTTGATAGATTTAATGTGCATGGACACACTGACCGCAAACTAGTATATGTATAGGGTGTAAAACGGACTAATCTCGTAACGGGGGATTCAGTATCTGACATAATAAGTACATTTAGGTAGCTTTTTAATAATTTGACCCACAATGTATTACAATGCACTCGAGATGAACGTTTTTGATAGGTCATTTCAAAAGGAGGTGACATAAAGAACTTATCACCGAAAATCCACAAAAAATAACCGTATGGTCATATCACAATTTTATGTATGTAACGTAAAAAAAATCATAATTAATAATTACAGTACAGAATACCATTCCTGGTTATTACATACATTAGTATCGCGAGTATTAGATTTAAACAATGTATAACAAATAATAAACATGAATTACTAGAGTGATTTTGTACTTTTTCAATGTACAGTCTTTTAGTCGAGTTAGTTTTTTAACCTAATTAGAAGAAAAAATGAAGAATCACAAAATGATATAAAATTAAATCAGTCCCCATTTCGGAGGCTTTAAAACATACACTATAAATAAAAAATATAAGCCGGGCATTTAAACACTGTACCTAGCCAATTAAACAGATGATGGACAGACATGACATAATATATTAAATTTATGAACTTACCAGGCGGGTCTTGGATTGAGAAGTGCGCCAGCAGCACAATAATTTTCATAAAAACTACTCGAACTTCAGCAGATGGGCACGATAAAAGATAGTCGCATAATCTATAAAACAACAAAAATGTTATAGGTTGCAGTAGAACTAAAATAATATGCATCAAGTGCAACTCTACTATATTGGTATTTGTGTCCTTGGTAAAATGGACACTACAACAATTAACACAATTACAGCCTCAAATAGGTCAGTTTCAGTTTCGATCAAGAAGAAAGTAGAAGCGTGTTGACATTTTATTCTCGCGTTCTATTAGAAAGTTTAGCACTGTTCAGTTATAACCTGGTAGCACTCGATGTAAACCTTGCCTAGGGCTGTTCGGTGTTATTGAAGACTAGACACTTGTTAATAATCTCACCTATGCGGATGTTTGAAAAGATCTGTTGCAAACCACGACCTGACCACTTGCGAACATCGTAGGTGCTGACATAAAATGTCGTGCCTGAAAAACAGATTATTATATTATTTAACTTATGTCCCGGATTCATATGAATTATTTTCTACCGAAATCAGCACATACCAATCTGAAGCAGGCCCGCGTAGAGTCTTTTTTGTGTGAAATCCAACTTGAAACAAGAATTTTGTTGCTAGCTGTACCGTAAGCATTGACATCTCCTCATGTTCTGGGCCCTAAAATTATATAATTATGAAAATAACGACGTCAAAATATATATATATGAATACCCGATTAATATAATGGTAGGAAATATTATATTCTTAATTTAGCTTTGTTTGAGGATAGAGAAAAAAACCAAGAATAAGTAATAAAATAGGGGAGGTAAGAGAGGGATAATTCTAACTGAATCGAAAGGCCATAGTCGGATTTTCATAGTAAGTCAGCCTTTAAATCAACCAGACTCTAGTATTTTTTTGTGAGTACATCTTATGGTGAAGAATATTTCTGCTGAGTATCAACGTCCTATCGGTGACAGTTTTTGACTTATGATTTTTTTTAGTTTTTTCTTTAATGTGTTGTATCTCAGGATGTATAAAAGCGAATTGCTTCAAATTTTGAAATAATGTTCTTTATTTAGATATGCATTGAATTTAAAAAAATGAATATCGATTGTCGTATAAAAAAAAGAAAAAAAAAGACCAAAAAATTTTTCATATTTTTTTTTGTGTACCTATGAAGTAGTGACACCTCTATTTTCTTTTTCTAATTATAGACCATACATTGGCCTACTAGTTGCCTAAGTATCAAAATTTTCCAAGCGGTACTTCTTACCAAAAATCGGCAATATGTGTGGTCAAGTTCTGCATTCAATCGGTGTTTTTCAATGTAGTATACAAACTCTTCATTTATATTTGACTTTTCTTATCAGGTTATCTTATTTAAGAGTAAATGCTAATGACAACTTAATGTCATCATGATGCAAGCTGTTTATTTCATTATTAATCGGCCGTTTATTATTTTAACTAGCGTAATTCGATATTATTTATGAGATATTCATTAAAAATAATATATTTCTTGAATATATTACTATATACGCTAGTTGAAATGGTAAACGGCCGATTAATAATGAAATAAACAGCTTGCATCATGATGACATTAAGTTGTCATTAGCATTTACTCTTAAATAAGATAACCTGATAAGAAAACTCAAATATAAATGAAGAGTTTGTATACTACATTGAAAAACACCGATTGAATGCAGAACTTGACCACACATATTGCCGATTTTTGGTAAGAAGTACCGCTTGGAAAATTTTGATACTTAGGCAACTAGTAGGCCAATGTATGGTCTATAATTAGAAAAAGAAAATAGAGGTGTCACTACTTCATAGGTACACAAAAAAAAATATGAAAAATTTTTTGGTCTTTTTTTTTCTTTTTTTTATACGACAATCGATATTCATTTTTTTAAATTCGATGCATATCTAAATAAAGAACATTATTTCAAAATTTGAAGCAATTCGCTTTTATACATCCTGAGATACAACACATTAAAGAAAAAACTAAAAAAAATCATAAGTCAAAAACTGTCACCGATAGGACGTTGATACTCAGCAGAAATATTCTTCACCATAAGAGGTACTCACAAAAAAATACTAGAGTCTGGTTGATTTAAAGGCTGACTTACTATGAAAATCCGACTATGGCCTTTATCTTCACAAGACGTATTTTAAATATAATCATTTTCTTCACTTAGAGTTATTATAGCATACAATCGCATTGAAGCAGCCATTTAGAGGCCACTTTAATTTGTAAGAATTTAGATAAATTTTAATAAATGTATATTAGATGTACACACCCAAATTGCATTTGTTGTTCCCGGTGGTACTTGTAACCTCAAGAAACACAGCTTTTTCATAAAATTAAAATGTTCCAAGCTGAATTGATCTTGATTGTGAGAAAAAGCAATATTGCTACGCCGGACTGACAGCCAGATGGGTCGAGGTATTGCACTTTCCCTGAAAACAAAAAATCTTTCAATCTTATACGCTAATGTCAGTAACAAGTATAAAGAAAAGAAACTATTCTTGCCACAAAATTATTTGGCGGAAGGTTTCATGCTATCTGTGATGGTGACACTAACTATAAGGTGGCCACAGGAATTTGTTAATGAAAGTAATGAAACAACGGAAATTTATCATTCTTATCAAACTTGGGTTCGTTAGATTCGGCTAGATGAAATGACTTTAAAAAATTGAGCCAGCTATAAACGTGAATTATTTTTAATAAAAAACTTGTTTCATTACAAAATCCTAACGTCCAACTTTAGTCTAACTATCAAGAATTCCTAAAATAATAATTTCATAAATGACGTTGGATTGTTTTACGTTGCACCTTGGCTTTTACCAAATTTTGTCATTGATGTAATTTTTATATGCGAATTTGTTTAGTTTTTCGGATATTTGAATTTTTGTGTACAGTGCTATGTTTAGTAAGTTTGGCGATACGACGTGCGTAGTCGTAAATACTTTGAGAGCTTAGTTTGTTATTCTTACTTCTTTTTTTGCCGTTACATATTTCGATTTCTATGTCGTGAATTATCTACTAAAAGCGAATAAATACACCGCTTTTATAACTTACATAGTTTATGTGACGTCACTATACAGGGTGTGAGTCTAATACGGGCGAAGCTCTTAATGGGTGTTAGTTTACGACATAATAAGTACATTCAAATAACTTTTACTTAAAATTAGAGCAACAAAATTTTCCATACAAAATAATTCGGCGCGCAATGTAGAGCAATATACGCGAGTTAAACACTCGATGACAGCAAATTTCAAAAGCGGATGACATAACTGCCATATCAACAATAACAAATGTTCGTACCTACATTGCTGTTCCGATAATCTTAAAAAATTCTGTGGGGTCCTAATTAAGAGTAACTTTAAAAAAACCTTGTAATCCATGATTACACCAATGAATCCCATGCCTGGTTTAATTGATCGCCCGTATTAGACTTACACACTGTATAAGTCTAGAAAAGGTTGTAGCCAATAAAACAGCAACAACTCAAACTATAAGCTTCATTTTATCGAAAAACTTAATGGAGCATTCTCACGTGCCACATGAAAACACCATCATTTTAGTACATTACGACATACGTTCGAAAAACATGAAATTCGAAACAAGTGGCGATGTTTTAAATCGACACGAGTTACGAATTTCCTTGTTGCACGTATCTCGTACGACGTTTTTTAGTACAGATGGCTGTCCGAAGTTTTGGACCTGACGTAAAATGAGCCACTTCTCGCACTAGCGCGTAAAAAAGGCATCATCTGTACTATACAGGATGATTCTTGAGTCATGAGCAGGAGTGAACAGGGTACTAGGGACAGTCACACTGAGCAAATTTCACTTTTTTTTTATGTTGGCACAACAAAGTGGCTCCACTCCACCTGATCGTAAGTGAAAAGTAGACTTTGGAGATAATCGAGAAATTGCATAAAAAATCTCTTAATTATGAGTTAATTGATACTTAACCATCAATTAAGGATCAATTAACTCATAGTTAAGAATTTTTTTGGTTATCACAGTAGTGAAAGTTGCTGAGCATGACCATCCCTAGTACCCTGTTCAATCCATCTCATGATTCATGACCCAAGAATCAACCTGTATACTGTTAAAAATGGGTCACTTTAAGCCCTTGTTGTACAATCTACTATTCTGCCGTCACGCTGCACATTACAGAATAGACGTCGAGATGCGACAGTTTAGCAGGTAGCGTAAACTTACTTGAAATTCATATTCCTCATCGACTGCACAAGACTAGTATTTTCTATAGTGTCTTTCCTCGTGTAGAACAGTATATACGCATTCCACCATCTCTTCTGACGTTTGTATGAGACCCTCTTTAACATCGGATCAAATATCTGGAACAATGTAAGAGATTACCACTTCACGCGTAAGGTACACGCGCAGTCGTGCACTTCACGTGCTTTTACGATAATTTTCAAATTGGTGCAACGAACACGAATGTCAGTTGCTTTACATATGTATATATTCGTTCCTTTGGATTGATTTTTTTTATAATACAAGTGCATAACCAGTAAATAAAAAAAAAACGGAACTAGTTAACAATCATAAAATGCAACGTCTTATAGCGCAAGTCAAGGAAATGTTTTAGCGTATGCTATATCGCCGAAAATGCTTTTTGTTCCCAGATTAACGGGTTGCCTTAAAGTATTGAGAATTTGTATTTATAAAAATGTAGGGATAATTTAGCCAAGCCTTTATATACGTACAATACAATACCTAACGTAGGTTAGCTATACTTGAATAAAGGTAGTGTTAAAATAAAGAAATTTCCTTATGTCTGGAATTTAGTTGCAATGCTCTTGTTTGTACTATCGCAAAGGCAAATTTAAATTAAATGAGGAAAAAACAAATGAGTTGCAATCGTTTGACTTTGATTTGAATCACTGTTTACCAAAATAAACAAACATAATCATAACATAATTCCAGTTGACCTTATAGTTTCTATTTGTAATAAGCAGTGCTGTTTTTTTTATTTTGTATCTAATAACTAGGGAAATTAAAACATGGCCAGATGTAATTAATATGAGACTTAAGTTTATATTCGTTCTCGAGCCGTGATAACACTGATTGCAATTTGATTACCATAGCTCACTTTCAGAATTTACAATTTCGTATTTGTAATGTTACTACTGAATTCGCGCAGCTGGCAAAAATATAAAAAAAAATATATTTTAAGTTGCAATGCATGTTTCGATACCTAAAATCTGCTGCGATTACTCTTAAATAATAGTATGGGGCTAATATGATGGCCGTAGCCGTAAAGCAAGTCTTTCTTACTTTTGGATTTAAGATAGCCCCCAAATACCAGGCTATTAATTTTGATGCGGCACTTACCGCCCGGTATTCTAATCCCGTAGCCGGTATTGTAATCTTCTCTTTTATTGTATTCTGGCCATTTTCCGCAACTTGACATCAAACTTGCCTATTTTGCGAGGTCCCCAGCGATGGCCCAATACTTACTTTACCACCCGGTAAAAGACAGTCAAGACGAAGCTTTGGTGGGGGTAGTGATAGGATTTAATATTATCAATTTATCACTCAACTCTAAGAAAAAAAATGCCGGGAAGTGCGAGGAGGACTGGCTCACGAAGGGTTCCGTACTATTATCACTTATCATAAAAATCACGTTTGCTGTATGGGAGCCGCTTAAATATCTATTTTATTCTACTTTTAAGTTGTGTTCTTATAGCGGTAACAGATATAGAACAACTGTGAAAATGTCTACTGTTTAACTATCACAGGTTGACAGACGGACGGACAGACAGATAACCAGCGGAGCCTTCGTAAATGATCTAGTTTTACCCTTTGGACTCTAAAAAGCAGAAGGAAAAAACAAAAAAGTCTAGATAGGACACCAATTATGGTATAAGTATAAGTACATTAAAATCGCTAAAATCGTTTATATTCATTAGTTATGCCAAACAATTGACATTTTAAGGGTTTAACTACCATCACCAGTATTTGCACCAACAAAATGCAAAGAAAGCTTATCAAAAAACAACAGATACAAACTCATTTATAATACAACCGCAACAAGCGAGATCATGGGCATTTACCTCCTAATGCGTCGATGTTACGCACAGTTATTAAGAGAGGCCTACGTCCAGCAGTGGACTGATGTAGGCTGATGATGTGATGTGAAGACCCAGTTTTGGCATTTTGGCATTGGTTTGACATATAAAATAAAAACAAATAAGGCGTAGGCTGTTTTAATACCTATAATAGGAGTTTTGTAAAAGTTGACATTTGAACTCGAATACCGTCCATTTTACAATGGATGTAGGTAGAACCTGTGCTCGATGCAGCACTTAAGTATCAGACATCTTGACAGCGTCGCGCTTATTTAATAAAGAATGATAACGGAAGGAAAATACAGAGGAACACTGGCCCAAGTTACAATTACATTTTTATCGCTTAAGTGTTTTCGAAACCAGGCAACCAGATAATAAAATACTTCTAGAAGGATTTCCTAAAAAAAATAACATTCATAAGATTTAAAATACGAAAGTGGCAAACAAATACGCAAGGCTACAATTAAGGGACACATTCGCAAATAAAACTTAAAATCTGAATAAAAGTCGCAAAGCACTTACATAAGGTTAAATAGAAAATATGAAGTCGAAAGTCTCACCTCGCCCGTATACTCTCCGCCGAAGCACTGCGCTTTCATTTCCTCGTCGTCGTGCATCGCGCACTCCGACACGTCGCCGTCGTCCAGCTTCACCCACCGCCCCGTCTCACTGCCATTATCTCTGATGCATACAAACAAGATTACTCTCAAAGTTCCATCGGTCAAATAAAGGTATGCAAATAAGAAAGTCAATTTACCGTAAAAGGACATATGAATAATAATGGCCTCCAGAGGCTTGTCCGGAGTGCACTACGATGCCGCTCAACTGATAGTGTGTCTCGGGCGAATGTTCTTCGCCTCCCTCCCACAGCGAAGCATCACCCTCTGCGCGTGCTAGGCCTCGAGCTGGTGGCGCATACCAAATAAACGTTGTTATTTCAAAGATTGTTTTCCTTCTTATAATTATAGAATTCCACATTTCTAAGCTTTCTTACCTGTATACGGTTCAACATCGAGTTCTCTCGGGAATTCAAAATAATCATTGAATTTAATCGCGCAAACTTTT
Source organism: Thaumatotibia leucotreta (assembly GCA_025490895.1). Taxonomy (NCBI): domain Eukaryota; kingdom Metazoa; phylum Arthropoda; class Insecta; order Lepidoptera; family Tortricidae; genus Thaumatotibia; species Thaumatotibia leucotreta. The sequence continues at coordinate 46,498 of JALPQI010000009.1, read as the reverse complement.
TCGAAGTCGTATTCGAATCTCTTGAGTTGTATGACTAGAACTGGGGGCAATTTGTTTAAACATAATCTTTTCACGGTTACAACCTGTAAAAATAGCAAGGAAATATAAATATCAAAATTGAGTAGCAACACTCATAAACTAATGTCATATTATGTTACAAATAAACAAGCGAAAGGGTTGTCTATACCTTCTTATTACACTTATCACAGTGGTAAGCATCAGCGCCTTCTAAAAGTTCGCCTCGAACATAAGCTTCTAACGATTCCTGCAGCCGCGACATATTTCTAATGTCTAACGACACTACACTGAAAGGTTCTTCTTTGCAATACCTGTAAATTGTTTTTTTATAAGTACCGTTTTATTTAGTATATACATCCATGCATATGAACACACGCGTCAGCGTGGACAATTTGCACATACCTATGTGGGCATCCTTTACAGATTTTTTGGTCTGAGTAAGTACCTCCTAAAGTTTTAGCCATCAGTTGTTCTTGTCCCAATGATTTCAAAGCTTCGTCTAATGACTCCACGAGGGACATGAAAAACTCTACAGCATCCTGTTGTTCTCGCAGATTTACTGGTTCACCTTGAAGTCTAAAATATGAATGAGAAATTATTTCTTAATTTCAAGATTATTGATTTAAATAGGATTATGTCACACTTGATGGTGCTTTCATATTTTGACTCAATAGTCAAAAAGTACAAAATACATACTGTAATAACACATACTTGCAAATTAACGATTAAATACGGGTTTACCAATTTGTTTTGTTTGTTCGTGCTTACCTGAAATGAGCCCATAACCCTCTTGGCACATAATATTGCAATTTACTAAAATGCAAATGAGCGAATATGGCCTGGACTTGTTTCAATATTGTGATATTGTAGTCGCCAGTTGTCTGCAAGGAAGTTTAGTTAACTGATGAATCATATTATTTTTATAGGTTAGTTGTAATATAACAGTTAAAACAAGAATGAAACAAAATATACATTTCAAATCACTCTTACCTCAACTTTCTCTACAATAGAGTGTTGATTCTCTCCAGAGAAATCTTCGTTCGGATCTGTTGCTGCTCCTGGAAAATATATATTATTTCGATAAATATACTTCGTAGCTGGTATAGAAGCACTACACGGAAATAGCGACAATAAACACAAGCCTTGACTTAAGAATTTGTCGTTAAGGTGTCAGTGCAATATTGAAAATACACGATGATTCTTAATCCGTGATCAGGAACCATTTTTTCTAACTCAGTAATTGATGGGGATTACGTTAAAGTAGTAATTACGTGAAAACAAATTTATTAATTTTTTAATCATGTTTTAATTTTGAAATAAATTTTATCCTAAAATCCTTGTCACTGTACTACAACCATATCGGATTTAATGAGGTTGTATTGTAATCTCTTTACAAAGTTATTAGCAATTGTCAATTTATGAGTAAACCTTGCCCATGACATTGTCAATCACTTTTGTCAAACCCATAATAAACAAAGTCATAGTCACGGATATTTAATGAGAAAATCATAATTATTCACCAAAAATCATGTTTCTACCACCTCCGTACTCAAACATACAGCGTTACGATACTGTACCGTTTGTCAATACAAACGAATAGCACAAGGCGAACCCAACAGTTATTTCACGGACTTCATCCAAACATTCCGATCCCCGGACACAATTTAATAAATCGCATGCACCAAAAATCTTTGCGACTTCGGACAGTTTACAGTGCTACAACATTCTCGAGCACCCGGACGACCTCGTCATCATCCTGACGATCTGGATGAACAAATCTTAAGATTCTTTGCTGAAGAAGATTTCGAGTGAATCAATCCTATCACAGGAAAAATCAAGCGGATCTGTGTCAAGAACAACACGGTGGACATTTTGAACACTAATTGTTAAATTATGTTTAAAATAATGTTTTTTCTTTTAGTTGGTCAGGAATGCAGTTTTATTGTTTTTATTTAATTATTAAATTGTACTGTATGCAAACAAATTGCTTTACTTGCTCAAGATTTTACCAAGTTTAGCACGTTAACATTAATCTCCAATCAATTATGTTCGTCGTTATTAGTGTTGCACTGATAAGATAATGAGTAGATAGAAGTCTTTATTGACATAAGATCCGTCAAATTCCCGTTTCCCGCCATACTGATGGCACTTGACGTATCGTAGTTAAACTTTATACAGTAGGATGACCATGTATTAAGTGGTAATTTGTTTTAATTAGGTTTTCACTTTTAATTAATTAAACAGTGAAGAAATAACTTGAGACCTCGCCGAATAAGTTTAATTTTGGCTAAATTTTAATGTTTTTCTACTCCTGATCACGGATTAAGAATCATCGTGTAGATTAATTAAGAATGAACTACGAACAAATAAAACATGGAAGCCGCACCGCCATATTAAATTGCCTTTCAAAAACGGTCCTGAATTTTAATTGTCATGTGTCACCCCCTCTTCAATGCATCACGGTAATGAATGTCAAAATCAACCTATAAAAACTTAAACCGCCATTTATAAATAGTTGTGGTTGGTCCATCGAAGTTTTGAATGGCTATATTGTATAAACATATGTCAAAGATGTTGCGCTGAAATGTGCGCGGTGTTAAGAAAAGCGCTATGTCCTGCCCATCTTGGCACAATTGAACAATTGGTTTTGGGGGCATTTTTGAGCTGGCGTTAGACGTCCATGTTATATATGGTCGCAGAGACTGAAGTATCAACCTTGCACGGTGAGCAGCGCGTCGCGCACGTCCCGCACGCAGTAGAGCTGCTGCAGCACTGAGTTCATGTAGCAGGTGGCGCCCGCGTTCTTCAGGCCCGCCAGGCCCGCCGCCGGCCGCGGGCCCACGCACGGCATGTACTCCCACTCCACCAGTGGCACATTTTTGTCTAACGGACAATCATTTTTATTACGAAAAAAATTGGTTGCCTGTAAAGTCGGTATACGGGCGAAAGTTTTACGTGACAACGACTTTCACTTTTTATGTCTGTCTCTCTCGCTCTTAGGCGGGCTAACCATGCCCGAGTGGAAGGGACGCGTGCCTCTCACTCGCTCTCATTGTGAGCGCATAATGTGAGCGGAGCGTAACGCAGTTTCTTGAAGTGTCACCCGGCAAACCAATTTATAAGACGTTGTCACGTCAAAAGAGGTTCGATGTCAACGCGCTCCGGCTAATACGGAATAGGAGCATTCCATGAAAACATGTCGTAAGCGACACTGTCTTTTCAATACTTTTGAGAAATTAAATTAGTAAGCTGAGTTACGGCATAATAATAACATATCAAGGCTTTAAGATTGACAGTGTTTCCTAGCAGCTAGCATATTTTATTAGAGTAGCTAGCATAGCGAGTCGTAAGCGACAAAAAGTAGATGTTTTCATGGAATGCTCCAATAGCAATAATCGCTAACGCTCAGTCACTAAATAAACTAAACTGTTATTGTCGCACTAATAAAAGAGTGACAGAGAGAAAACTACGTTACGCGACTGTTAGCTATTTTGAACTTGGCTACGCACTCAGGTGTATAATAATATTACCAAGGTGCCCACGAGGAAGATTTTAACCTCGTAGGCTCTAAAAGTAGCAAAAAAAATTAAATGACACAAAAACATGATTTTTATTTCGTCTTTGGATAAATTTCCACAGAACAACTAAATATTTTTATCTTAATATTATTAGAAACAACCTTCAAACATATCTTTTCATATATATATTAATTGGGAAGAAGGTCTTTCTTTGAAAATAGCCAGAACTCATCAAACTTCACTTTAACATTTTAGTATCTAAATATGTTCATAATTATGCTCCTAAAATCTTTCCCCTTCCTCGCGGACACCTCGAATATGCGAGTGCATGGTTATTCGTAACTTATGGTACTAACCACTATAAAACATGAGCTCAAGCAAATGCGCAAGCTCGGCCATGTTGGGCACGCATCCGTGCACCAGGGCCAGTAGAAGCTCGGTCGCGGCGGCGGCGGCGCCCGGCGAGCGGCACAGAGGCGGCGCCGGCTCGCCCGCGTCGCCGCCTGACCCCGGCACCAGGTCCATGCGGCACCATGCCCACGAATACGGCCATAGGAATTCCGTCGTCACTTCCTGGTAGGTAAACGACGTGATCAGAGGCAAAATAAGGTGTATTTAAAATTGCACAAAAATATATTTTTGTACTTGACTGTACATGTTTGGACTAAGGTTAAAGCCAACATTAACCACCACAGGGTCCATAGGTTTGGTTTTTATAATGTAATGTGTTTTATTGTAATTTAATTTTATAACCATATCGTAAAATATCAAACCTAAAATAATAATTATTAGCACGTAGTACTGTACTATATTACCATTTTACGTATAATTTTTAAGAAACATCAAGCCTTCTGATATTTCCAAAAAGCCTCAAGGAACGCTCTATTCCGAGTCCAAAAAGCACGCAGCATAATGTACAGCATGCCAAAATTTCCTAAATGTTTTTAAACTGCATATACGGCATGAAACTTTTTATAGCAAAGAAAATAATTATATCACATTTAATATCTAAGAAGTTATAAATTATAAGTATGTATCAACCTCACCCTAATTAGACCCCTGTCCTTGTGTTCGGGATGTGCTCCATATTGATACTTGACTTGAGCTGGCACGTGATTAAATAATTCTTTGGTTAAATTCAAGTGTCCTTCCAGCAGTGTGTCGTCGAGTATCTCTGGGTTCGCCCGCACCGACCTCAACCACGCCACCTGAGAACGATCCGTAAATATTAGCTTAGCTATACATTAAGTGAAAATGAGCTTTTCTCAAACTTGCTACGGAATGTTGATGTTACTTACGTTAAATTAAACCCGGAAATACTATGTATCCGGTGTCATGTGCTAAGATGATATGTAAAGAGATTTCATATATTTATTTCACACCTAGGACTGCAAACAAACTGTCTTTTGTTTTGAAACGTCAAATTGTGACACTAGGTTTTAACATTCAGCCACAGAAAAAAAAAATAACCATAAAACTAATATCTATACCAACAGGTAAAAGGAGACCTCAAACAGATTAAAAAAAAGTTAGGCGCGAATGTTTTTTTTTAATGTTACACGATTCTGTACTATTGGTATATTTCATGTATATTTACAAATTAAGTAGTATGGTTCAGCGAAATCAGTTTGTTTTATTGCATGGCAAGTTTGAGAAAAGCACTATACAAATCTCGGCGAGAAACAGGGTTACAGGCCGCGTATCACTACGTAGGATGCCCTGAAAATTTCGGGAATTTAATACTTAGGAACGTATATTTGACATGTGTTATACCTCTTTCTTACAAGCATAGTCTCATTATTCGAAAACACTGGCCACTTAGAAAAAAAAACAATGTCCGATTTTCAATTGTTTTTTAAAGTCGTTGAGTCGCTGGTGAAAATGGAGCTGTCCCGCGAAAGTTTTAGAGCAATGATTTATTATGACTTTAAAAGTGGATTAACACAACAACAATGTGGAGACCGATTAACTATTGCTTTTAGTAGTGAAGCACCTTCAAAGACGACTATATACAGGTGGTATTCGGAATTCCAACGTGGCCGTGTGTCTCTTGCGGATGACGTACGTGAGGGTCGACCGAAAACGGCCGTTACCGATCAAAACATCGATGTTGTTCGCCAACTGATAAAGGAAGATAGGCATGTTACATATCGGGAGATTCAGGAGACTTTAGGCATTGGAATGAGTCAGGTACAAGTTATTTTACAACAAGAGTTGGGCGTGCGGAAGTTATTTTCCCGGTGGATTCCTCACTTGTTATCTGACGACCAGAAAACGGTACGTGTCAATTGGTGCCGCAAAACTTTAAAAAGATTTAATGGAGGAAGCTCAAATGCCGTTTTTAGTATTGTGTCAGGTGACGAATCATGGATTTACGCATATGAGCCTGAATCGAAAAACCAATCTCGAGTTTGGGTTTACGAAGACGAACCGAAGCCGACAAAAGTTGTTCGTTCTCGCAGCACGATCAAAAAAATGGTAGCCACGTTTGTCTCCAAATCGGGTCACGTGGCGACTATCGCTCTTGAAGATCGAAGAACTGTCAATGCCGATTGGTATATAGGCGTTTGTTTACCGATTGTTTTTGCTGAACTGCGAAAAACTAACCCTAACCGCCGTATTATATTACACCATGATAATGCCAGCCCTCACACCGCTCAGAAAACAGACGACTATCTGAAGGGCGAAAACGTCGAATTACTGGACCATCCTCCGTACAGCCCCGACCTAAGTCCCAACGATTTTTTTACTTTCCCGAAAATAAAGAATCGGTTGCGTGGTCAGCGTTTTCAGACCGCGGAAGAAGCAGTCGACGCTTATAAAATGGCCATTTTGTCAACCCCCACTTCAGACTTCAATAACTGTTTTAAAAACTGGTTTCAGAGAATGAAAAAATGTATTAAACACAAAGGAGAATACTTTGAAAAACAATAAAAGTACTTTTATTTCATTAAAATGCATATTTTTTCCGATTCCCGAAACTTTCAGGGCAACCTACGTATCTGGCTTCAGTTCCTTCGGCCAGATATATCTACTTGGCCTGTAACCCTTCGTTTCCCGTCCTCTATAGTAATGTACTATTTTTTAAATCCAGAAAACGTCATATTTCCGAATCCGAGGCTTATGATGGTACCGAGTTTAATCGTTTGTCGTTGTTGCCGTCAGGTTCTAACAAGTATGTAAGTGCGAAAGTGACGCGTAGCACAATAAACTGATAAAACGGGACCATCATAAGCCACCTGGACTTGGTCGAATCAGGACTCTTTAAATCGAAATCACGAGCCGAGCTGTACCCGTTACAATAATAAAAAATAAACGAAAAATTACAATATTACCTAATACTGTAATTTTTCGTTTCGCGACGCTCGTAGTGACTTCATATTAAAAACTAGACATATTGGAATTTTTTGGGACATTCTTTTTTGCTATCTAGATTTAATCAGCTTGTGATTCTGTTTCGAATGAGCACAAGCAAGTCCAGTTCTAGAAGTTCAACTTTCAGAATGTTTTAAGGAAATTGTAAACCTGCTAGACTGTACTTATACGTTTGCATGGCTTAGACCTCTAGGTAGATATGTGGACACTTAAATCTCCTTAATTAGTATAAGAATACACAAATGATTGGTAACTGTTACCGCCTTGTGGATTTGCCCTTAGAATAAAATAGATATCGGTAGATAATTACTTCAACAGCGAGATCGTCGAGCGTCCTAGAGGTGGGCCCGGCGAGCGAGACGAGCCGGCACAGCAGCTGCAGAAACTGCTGCGCGTGGCGCGCGTGGCGCTGCAGCCGCGAGCCGCCCGGCGCGCCCACCACGCCGCCCAGCGCCTCCAGCGCCGCGCGCGCGCCGCCGCCGCCGCCCCACGCGCACATCGATAGCAACTGCTCAGCGCATGACACGCGCACCTGAATGATAAACGACGCTTTTAAAATTATACTTTGGCCAGGATTTGTCTCTTAGTCAGAGAGAATCGTACAATCGTACTGGTTCCTTGTTTACTACAGAACCTTTTCCGTAGTAAACAAGGAACCCTTATAGTTTAGCCATGTCCGTCTATCCGAAACTAGAAATTTGCAATTTGCAGGCATGTAGACATATTAATCACGCCGACAAAGTGATAGAACGAGGAGAGTGGATAATGATAAAATAAGGAGATAAGTGAGGATGATTTTTGTTTCGCTGGAATCCTATGTGGGGTATCATTGAAAAGGTATTTTAAAAAAGGGGTCTCAAAAGAAAGTTATTTTCAGAAGTCTATATTTTTGGAGATAACACTATAACTTTTGATCTGTGGGTCCAAAAATTGTAAAATAGTTAATGAATACAGACCATCGTATTTTTTATTAGCATCGGTTCATAAAGGATGTGCCCTTGCAATAGTACATATTTGCTCCTGTCAATTCAAACTTTATGAGGTGCTAGGAATGTAGGAGACCTCTTAACCTTGATAGATACGTGTAGCTTTTGATTTGTGGAAACTAACAATCTTACAAACATGCTTAGTATACCTAAGCCTTACGCCGCGGCCACGACATCGGTCTAAGGCGACCGGCTTAGCGGAAAACGTATGGTGCTCCCTCTCATACCCATATCGGCATCCCGCTCCAACTCATGGATTCGCTCGCCGCTGGTCGCCTTAGACCAATGTCGTGGCCGGGCCGTTAGATAATGGAATATTTAACCCCCAAAAAATAATGAATTTTAAAATTAATCATTTTACTCTGGAATGCTTACCTGAGGATTCGGGCAGTCTATCATCAAGTACAAAGCCGTATCTTGCCACCATGTTTCGTTCAATAATGTTTCCAGCCTTCCTCCACCGAGCGCTAAGCAAATAGTGACTACCTCCATGCACTCTCGTACCACTGAAAATTAAACATCAATTTATAATTCATCTAATATTAATAGCTAAATGTAACAAATTGGTAGAGTAAAATATCGTCCACATCTGAGCTGGAAGTACGCAGTGACTTGTCGTGTCATTTGTGTGTGAGACATAGATTGTGCTGCGTAAACACCTTACGAACGTAATTAAAGGCTCGATGTGGTATGAAAAGGATGCACGAGGTATGTTACATGTGACGTCGTCTGGATGGACGGCGCTGTTGGCGTCGACGGGCTGCGCCACGGAGAAGGCCAGCGCGTATAGCGCGCGCACGGTCGCCGTCGTGGGCACGCACCACCACACCAGAGACGACACCTGCTCGCTGTCTTCTGTACTATTCACCACCTATGACACATGACAATACAATTAAGCATATAACTTGGTTTCACTCAAACACATTTGAAGGGCGAAAGAATTACTCTTAATAATAAATGAGAGCAATATAAATGTTGAAAAGTACGTGAAAATGAAAATTAATTAATACATATTGAAAATGAAATACCTGTTCGCCCAGTGCATTAGCTAATTTCTCGGCAATAGCTTTGACTATCAATTCGCAGTTGTGACTGGGCACTGTCTGAAGAGCTTCGCGTAAGATTGTTACGTCCATTCTGAAATATTTAAATGTATCAAGCGTATAGCAGAAAATATATAAGTATTTAGTGTATAGACCAATTCCTTGCCTGCATAAAGAGCAATGGATTTAATTACAAATTAAAGATAAATTAACATTACCTGAAATCTTTGTCTACTGATGTATCTGAACCATCCGGAGCCAAAATTTCGAAGAGGTGACCCAAAGTATACAAGACCAGTTTAGCCAATCTGACTAAGGATAAATACCCGACCCTGAAAAGAAATAACGTTAATTAGGTAAAATACTAACGACATTAGTATCGTGATGTATAGAAATTCTATATCAGTACCTTCTTGTGTGAGAAGAAGCTCCTTGTAGAAAATCTTTGTCAGACAAGCACTGTATTAGTAATGGCGCCTTTTTAACACAAGCTAATTGAAAACTTCGGCTGCGATCTAGTCTAGTGTCCGACGACGGCATCACCATACTGTACAGCACCTCAACATTGTACGCGACCGTAGGAGGCGCGGGCCCGTACAGTAAGTCCCTTAACTTGGCGTCTTCGCGGCTCAGTAAGGCTTCTGTCAGTTTATCCACCTGCAACGAGAATTCGTCTTATAGACAATCGGTAATATCGATATCCAGATAATTTCGGCTCTCTGATAAGCTGATTTGATTTAAATAATGCAAAAATAGCAAATTAAATGCAAATTGTAATCTGCGTGGAGTAATTTTGTATTGGTGGCAACGCGGGTCCACTCGATGGCAAAATACGCGAAAATCAAAAGGAACCAAGAAATAAAATCAAATTGACTAAGTTCTTCTCTAGTAGAAACAAGTTTATAGCAAAGCTCAGTTTGAATCGTGTCTGATATCATATTTTTGTCCTATTCTTACACACATATTCGTAGAAATGTTACATTTGTAAGTAACGCCTAAGCCATGTCATCATCATTAACAACATTGCGGTTTTTAACCGACTTCAAATAGGAGGAGGTTTACAATTCGACGAAATCTTTTTTTATGTATGTCCCCCGATTACTCGAAGACGCGTGAACCAAATCGGAAATTACTTTTTTTGTTTGAAAGGATATACCTTCTAGTTGGAAGAGCACTTCTAATTCCTAAAGTACTTAAGGTATAACTGTAATTATGGTGTTGTGTTTTAGCTAACATCCTGTACTAACAAATAACAACACCAAAAATCTATCTTAACGACCTAGTTTTCATGCAAAATTAAATTAATTGAAAAATTAAGGTGAATTTTTTACTATTTTTAATTAAAAACAATTTTATTTAGCCTTGTTGTTAAAATAGTTGAGTCAAATGATTAGCTTAATTCGTTTGCTTATCTAATGAGCTCTCTAACGAGATTTTTTTTGCAGGGATAGGACCGATAACAAACGTATAATTCCAGAAATATCATGTGCGCCCGTATTCGTCTGTTTGAAATTTTAAAATGGCCGCCATTTAATTATCGTTGGCACAAAAAAAAATTGTATGGTAATTTATCGATAAAATTGATTGTAGTTTAAGCCCTTAAAAGTTCCGACACCGCTAACCAAACACCCTGTATGTATGTGATGTAGCCTGTGGACGTATTTGGCTTTGCACCGACTTCAAAGAGATCAATAGGGCACCTAGCAATCATATTTTATTTTAATGAACAGGGTAAAATGTTTAAAAGTTTGGGTAGGACATCCTAAGTGGTAGGAACCAAAATTCTTTTTTTACTTTTTAGTTCCAGCGTATTTTATTTAACACTTACAGTAAGCTTGTGCGCCGGACAAATTTGGGACAGCAGATGGGCAGCTTCCATTAACTGAGGATGTTTCTTCATAACTCCGACATGTTCCAATTCTAATATGAACGGTATATACCAAGTGCCTTGCGCGAAAAGCTGAAAACATTTCCATTAGTAAATATAAACAACTCAAAAATATTTATTAAGACCCTAAAGTCTATGACAATAGCAAATCTTTACGCAATTTACCCGGTTCGATAAATATTTGAGTCTCATGTTAGTTACGATTTTAAAAATAACTATATTTTAAACCGAAACTCTTGTTTAACGTTCTTCACTTAGAATTCGAGTCATTTTCACTTTGTTGACTAAACAAATACGTACTGCGGTTTGATTGGTTTACTTAAGAGTCATGGGATCATGGCACGAACAATGTGGGATAGGATACATACCACGCCAGGTAATGCGTGCTCAGGCGTGGGCGGTGCGGGCGGCGACGAGGTGCTGGAGTCGCTGCTGGAGTCGCTGCCGCAGGTGGGCAGGTGCCCGTCGTACACCTTAGCGACGATCACAGTCTTGTCCCGTACTGGGATTTGGGACAGAATTTTACGGTCGTGCGATGAATCTAATAGTTCGCCATTCAAATATAATTCTACCTTATTTACAAACAATTCTAATTTTGTATTCGTGTCTGAAGCACATTTTAACCTGAAACACGGACAATCATATAAGTTTATGAATAAGATGCTTCAGCAATAGTGTTAATGTTGCAACGTAAGTCAACAACTAACCTTCTTTGGATTGCCGCTCGCAACGAGTACAAAGCCTCGTTAAAGTGTGAAAATAGTTCGATATCATCGAGTTGTCTTTGGCCAGTTTGAAAATTAAATCTGACTATAATGGTGCATTGTCGACCTCTACCCGATCTGTACATCGGTAATATTTGCCTCTCTGCTGAAAACCTTCTATCACATTCATTTATATATTCCTGTATGGCACGAATGACTCTACACATTCTAGTACAACTTTCTGTCGCATCTGAAAAAAAATACGATTGCATTTATAGTTCGTTTCAATAAAATAGCACATAAACCAGACTCATGTTGCGCCGCAGTCGATAGTTGGCAGCGCAACGATGTAAACTTAATACAAATGAAAATGAAAATAGTTTATTTACCAAGTTAACCACTAAAATAATTGAGACCCTGCGTCCTGCGCTAGGAAACCCTGTGTTACAGTACAGTACAAATATCTATATCAAGTTAATTAACGAGCAAGAGAAGCCCGTACCCGACTCTGAAGGAGTTTCGTAAACGACCATGCACTCGGCGAATGGGAATACCTTCGTTGAGGTTGATGTCCTTCTGCAGGCGTTGTGTGCGCGCACAGCACTGCGTGAGGAAGGCCTCGTGGTGCGCGGCGGGCGCCACCGTGCCGCTCACGCAAGTGCACACCTCGCGGAGCAGCTCGATGCCGCGCGCCGAAATCTCGTCTTCGCACTCTGTTATCACCTGCGAAGAACACCTCACATTTTAACTGGTACACTTACAAGGGCGGCTCAATAACATACTGTGTTATCTGCATCACTAAGGCCAAAAGGTGTTGTTATTCAGACGGTAACGAGTGCGTTATACCGTGAAAACAATATTGTTATCTGGTTGTAATAGTAACAATATACATATTTAAAAGTATTACAGATAATTGTTGATCAAATTTACTTACCCTCCACAAATAATCTAATCCTATGAGATCAGCATCATTAAGCAGGAAGCTCCGCCGTTTAACGCGGAGTTTTCCTTCTTTTGAATTTACAGCTTTAAAGAATCTAAAATACAAAACATAAAAGATTAATCATTATTAAGTCATGGATTCACATTCGTTGTTCAATATGATTGTATGTTACCTTTCGAAACACTTAATACCAGCATGTGTTAATAGATTTGGTGATAAAGTCATTATATTCCGACGAAAAAAATGCAAATTGATATTCGGATCTAGATCGGGCTCCTCGCCCATCAACTTGCTAAACCACCGAAAGCATGCTTCGCGGTCCCCCAGGTGTGCCGGTCGCTCCGCAAGACAGGACCATATTTGCTTAGCCTGCAAAAAAACCTCACTCAATACATATGCATACAGAGTTTGTAACAACAGTACACAAACGAATATTGTTTACCTGTTCCGCGCAAAGCCATAGCTGTCCGTCTTTGAGCAGGAACCGCAAAAAACTCAGTCTTTCTTGAACTTGAGCAGCATGTGCGTATCTCCCATCGGGCAACCAATTATCCCAGTCAATTTCCCCTTCCCCTGAAAGTAACGTAGCAAGATATAATTTTTAATTGAATACTCAAGAAGCCAACATACGATTCTTATGTGAGTGACTGATAATAGTGATAATAAGATGTATCAAAGATACCGGCAAGTTTAGTCCGTACTCCATCCATGTAGTTAGTGAGCGAGTCAGTGACGAGGATGACGAGCGAGTGCTGCGTCTGCAGCCGGTCGATGAGCTCCTGCCGCGTCACGTGCGGCCGCACGCCGCTGCCCGCGCCCGCCTCGTACAGGCAGCAGATCTCGCGCATCATCTTCAGAGCCGGCAGTACCCATCTTTCATTACTTTTTAATTCCTCCACGCATCTACAAAATCAAGCGTTTCAGAAAGATTAATGCTTTTAAAAGCAGCCGGTTAATTATAGCTACATTACAATTTGAATAATGAGCAATACTTACTTGTCCAGCCACAGCGTTTTCTGAGCGTCGCGATCTTGACTACAACTATAATCTAAGATTTTTATAAGATTTGCCAAGGCCACGTCCATTATTTCAGTGCATACTTCGTCAGAATGAGCCAGGTTCCAAAATAGTACTAGAACCTAAAACATAAGGATAATTAATTGTAATACGAATGTATAATATAATAAATAATCACAAATAAGAATTGATCAATAATAATACCTTATTTGCCATAACACCATCTTTATCATCCTCGGCTAATCGTCGAATTACTTCCAATAATTTGTCACTCTGTTTTTTACTAGAAGTCGCCCAACTCGCCTAAAATATAACATGGAATTGAACAAGTATTGCATTATAATAATAATAACATTTAAATACTCCTAATATTACCTTAAAACAGTCAAAAAGATGATCGAGTTGATCTGGTGTAAAATCCCAAGCAAGTTTTGCAAGTAAGTCATGTAAATTCTTTACAATAGCTTCATGTTTTCCGTGCTGCGCTTTCCATATGGCGTCCAAGTCCTCCCTTGTCAATGAGTTCTCTTTTATCATAAACCTAAGCATCTTCTCCAATCTGTCTACATACTGTGGTTGATGAAGGGAGTCTCGCAAAACAATGTCAACCACCTTGTTTTCTCGTATCCAAGTCTAGAACAAAATGTTAGTAATGTATCTACCCGGCCAACCATCTAGGTGGATTTGAACTCACGTTCTAGGCTTTCGATTTAATGATTTGATTTGTTTCACACAATATAGTATTAATGATAGCCAAAGTCATTTAATTAAAAAATATACACATATAATACCTTTTAAAGTCATGTTTACGAATGACCTTGACAGTTTTTAGATTTTCCTCAAACGACATATTATTATTATATTGCTATATTAAACGTTGATATGATTACTAATTACAAGTTTGATTACTAAAAACTGTCTAAATCATGAGTACTATACAAAATCACTGAATATTGGTAATGACGTTTTCGTGTAAGCATTGCAAAACCGCTGCTCCAATATTACACTGTTATATAAAAAAAATAGTAACTAACATTTGACTCAGTGCCACTATGACCATGTTTAAATTTCAAGTTGGTAAAATGACAACGTAGAACCATTTAATATTAGGGCAGCGAAATTGCTATCAAGATTAAGTGACGGGCAAGGTGGGGTGTAAAACATTAAATATACTCACTGTAATCACAGCAGGCGTCAACCACTCGGGCTTGGGTTGTTGAGACATTGTACTAATTAATTGATTAATTTCATTGAGAGCTGACATTTTACCATTGAAAGAAGACATTTGTAGCAAACGTAGTATCATTTTCAGGCGAAACATTTCAAGTGCTGAAAAGAAGATAATATATTTTAAACACTTCAAAGTCCTAAACTGACCTTTAATTTTATTGCGTAATCACAGTTTAAAGTTCAAACATTATAGCAAAGTCATATGATGAAATTCGAGAGGAAAGTAGGCTTACAAATTTACTACTTATGAAGAAATAAACGGTGTTTCTGTAGGTGTCCTCAGATCTTGAAGAATGGTGGTTGTAAATCAGACAGGAACGATGTAGCAACTCAGGGGCGGATGGAATGTACAGCGCCCCTAAGCAGCTACAGGGTTCGCGTCTAACTTGCTGCATATCACTGGGTGTTGATCTAAACGGAACTGATAAATAATTAAATAGGTATCAAAATTATCTGAGATTCAAGGGCTTAGTCAAAAAGCACTAAAGGTGTGTCAATGCTTGTTGGCGTCGGAGCATTTAAGTAATTTAAGATTTTTAGGATTTTTTTGTGACTAAAATTGTATAATTCTTTTTCTCAGAAAATTACAATTTATTCAAATAATACGAGTACATAATAAAATTAGAGACAGCATTTAAAATCTAAATAAATCTAAAATAATCTGATATTTTGATAAAATTAGTGATATTATTGATTGTAGTTTAGTCAAAGAGTAAAGTCCTGAGAAATGAAAATTTTAACTATTTTATTCAATTTATTGATGCAGCCGTCAGAAATAAAAAGTAACAAAGCATCAAAACAAAATTTGAACTATTCATACAGTTTCATAATAGCTGCTATTATTGCATTGTATTTTTGTGAGAGAGCTATGTTTTATTCCTTATTTATACTGTCGCATATGTAACCTTTACACACAACATCCAATTGTTACTAAAAACAACACATATAGAAATCATCGATTTTCAGTCCTGAAAAACGTACGTACTCGGAGAATGGATGTTAACTGTAAATTTTACTCACATTTAAGCAAACTGTGGTGATGCGGTGTCTTTATTGACACGCATTTGCAGGCCCGTATCAAACAGGATACCGTGTCAGTCTTGTTTTCACTACCGCGGGCTTCTTTCTTTAGCTCTTCATCTGTTAGGCTATCCAATAGTGTAGGGATACATTCCTAAAAAAATACCAAATTAGTAACACAATAAGTAATTACATACTAAAGAGACAATTTTGAACAAAACTTTCTACATTTTGAATTAGTTTTTAAGAATACATATGAATACTGATTAAAATATGCATTTTATTTTGCATGATCATTTTAAGCATAATAGCCCTAGCTACCTAAATTCTAACATATTCGATAGGATATGCCATAACTTATTGATTAATCGAATTTACTATCTGATGTAAAAAATGTGCCCAAAAAGCTGCATAATAAATACAAGAAATGTGATGATGTTGTTCTCACATTATCGCCTTTTACATATAAAAAAATAAATGCGTATAGAATATAATAAAACTTGGCAATTCACTCTTTTAACTTCGTTCATGCCTGTGAGACAAGCCTTCTGTCTATAGGGTTGGACGATATACATTACACAACGATGATGACGCAATAGTACAATATACAAACCAAAACAGGCAAGAGGTAAGTGGTGACTGTATGCGGAGTTAACAGATCGTGACAAAGACCAAGAGGCCGCAAGAGCTGCCACACGGCGGCGACCCGCGTCTCGCCACTAGTGGACTGTTCCAGCGAAGATGGCTGCTCACTCCTAACTGCAGAAGAAATCTGTAACAATATTTAAAAAAATTGAAAAGGTTTGTTAACATGTGATAACACCAACAGTAAAACACTGAAAACCCCGACATATTGTCATTGTAATATTACAAAGACAACGGGGTTTTCAGTGCGTGAATGTTTGACATGCGCCAAAAAGTAGGTGCCATAACTAAAGAGAGCTGGCGACTTCCTCGCACAACGCATCAGTATAGCGATACAGCGAGGACATGCCGCCAGCATCCTCGATACAATACCACAAGGGCAAATGTTAGTTAAAGGTTAGGTTAAGTAGATTAGACTAAATGTTAATCTATATTTATAGCTTTTGTTCTTATAATAAATGTAATAAAAAAAGTAGGTGTGAACTCGAAAACAGAAAAACTCTAGCAGGTTTCAACTTAATGAATAAAAAAAATAGCTAAAAAATAATCGTGCCTGTAAAACATAATTATATTTATTTAATTATTCATTCATTAGAACCCACCATGTTATTTGAAAATAAGTCTTAGGTTTCATACGAAACAGTATTTTTTCATAAATTGGAGTTTATTGAAAATAAGAATTCGGGTATTAAACTAAAAATCACGAGCGTAACAATTTTAATACATTCAATATTTTGTATATGGTGCCGAATACTAAATTTAATACAAGAAATTAGTGAATGTATTGCGAAAACACAAACCAAATTATTTATTAACTAAATATTTTGAGTTGTTGTAAATTAGTGTTAATTTTAGCATTACCCTATAAGCCTTGGTAGAGGAACTAGAGTACTACATGACATGACTTTAATGGAACTTTGAACATTGTGAGTATACAACTCACAGAACTAGTTATTAATTAGCCATAAGGGCAAATCCACAAGACTAATATCAGTTAGCAATTCTTTTTTAAAACAGTACAATAAAATTTCTCGATCCAATGGAAACATAAGTAACGATTACAGCCTATAAGACATTACAATTGCTTTGCAAAATGTTTAATTTCTTTGTAATACATCAAGACTAAGTGACAGGACAAACACTATACTATAGTGAGTATTCCGTTTTCACTGTTTGTGAATAATAGTATCAGCATTATTTAGGTAATATAATAATAATAAGCCTTTATCTCCGAGTATTACATCATAACATGGTTACAATAATTTAGGTAATAGGAGTTCACTAATAAAATAAAAATATATTCATATAATATTCCATGTAATTAATTACTCACCTCATTGTTTTCAGCAATCATAAGAGAATTTGGTATAGAGAAGTTTGTTTCATTAGTTGTTTTCTCATCATTATCTTTTTCGGTTGTCTCTGTTGATATTTTTTCTTCAGAATTAACAGATGCTGTGATTTCCAATTTTTGAAAACCCATAATTTCTTCAAACCTTTCACGCAGTTTAACAAACCCACCAGCATGACCGAATCTAAAATTAGATCAAGTATTTACATCTTTTATTATGAGTACCGAAAATTTACTCACATTTGTTACAGTGTATTTAGAAATAAAGAAACACTAACACGTTGATAAGATGAACCAGCCATCCCCGGGGAGTTCTATGGTCTTGTGATCTACTAAACACTTCAGGCTCCTGTGTGGATCCCTGACCTGCAGAGGTTAAGTTAGTGGTTGCTGACAATCCTTCACATGTACGAGATGCATTGAACGTGTGAAATCTGTAAGGCAATAGTCATAGTTGTAAAAAAAAGTTACAACATAATAACACAATAGTGAGTATAAAATCTCACTACCATCTGCCATCACCAGTGATCGGTTTTTTGGATTCACCCTCGCGGGATTACGCGTATAATAAATGACGGGTGTGACTATGAAAAAAATGAATACTATTATATTACATTATGAACAGTAACATGGCAAATTGCATGGAAATACGTATAAATAATCAAAGTTTAATTTTCAAGTTACTATAGGAGACCCGCCGGGGGAATCCAAAAAACCCATCACTGGCCATCACATCTTTTTACACAAGCAGAGCCACAAGTACTTCTATACCATATAGTTAATACATATCAGCAGCTATACACAATATTCAATGCATTGTTGGATTTTCCATATCATATACCATTGCTTAATACTTACTTGTTGTTAGGGTTAAAGGCCATAGACAATAAATGCAGAAATCTAGGATCATTCAGTTTCATAGCACACAGTTTGACCAATTTCTCACAATTGGATCGCACACATTGTTGGATATTGTTCTTCCAAGAGGAAACTGCATCATCTGTCAGGATCTTTGTAAATGAGACTGTAAGTGCATCATTGTAAAACCGTTGGCAAGCCACATTGTTTTCATCTTCACCTATTAGGAATATAAAACAATTAAATATTTTTCATTACCTACAAGGGTTTTTAAAATATAAGATACCACCGTTTATAATAATATTCTCCAAAACAATAATGATTTTGGTCCCAATATGATTTAAATACATATTTGACAAAATTAATTACCTTTTGCTGCCAATTCGGTAGCAGCAATGAGAAGCACCTCCAACTCCTGCTCTGGTAGCACAGGTACCACCCATCTGGGATGTGAGATTTTCTCTTCGAGTGCTTTTAATTTTGCCTCGGGGAAAGTAATCTGCAAAGAATAATATCAGTTTCTAAATTTTCCTACAGTTGCAAATCAATGGTTCTTATCATCACAGTAATCATTTAGGTATTTTTTATATAATTTGACAGCTGTGTCACTAGCATGTTGGAAAGGTAAGGGTTTCCAGAAAGTCCAACATTTTGATAGTTATTTATAAAGTAGCATCTAGCTTTCTGTTCATATATAAAAAAATTGCAAGTTAAGCAACCTTCTGTACATGGCTCTGACAACTCACAAAGCTATATGAAATGAATGAAATACCCATGAAATTTGTCACTGAAATAAATGACTAAGATTTAAATTGAACTGGCAGATTTTTGTGGACGGGATTCTCTTCCATAAACTATGTAAAAGACTGCTTCTGCCCACAATTGGACATAGTGCTGACCATCAGTTCTGTCCCCTATTTCTTCAATGACAGGGGCAACAATACTGACAAGTTTATTGCTAGCATCCAAATTAGTGCAACTGCCCATTTTTTACAGTTGTAGTTTTCTTAAATTTATTAACATATCCCTGTCATAGCATAATATACAGTCCAAATAAGTTAATAATATGATTTGTGAAGTCACTTTTGTTTTTTATTTTTACGTGTTTATTTGAATGTCATTCAATAATATTTTTTCACTTTTCTTAATAGTGGGAGAGATGCATGGTTTACATTATATTTCATTCAAATATATTAGAACACACATACAATTTCAAAATTAATTAACTATATGGAAGAAGGCAACTACACTTACCTCCCCGGGCATCTGATCCTGTTCTTTCATGGATATTGTCATTATTTTACAATGTTTCTATTCATTTCCTCTTCTGTAAAAATAAAAATTATAGAACAATAGATTTGGATTGAACACTACTGCCATGTTAATTACTTAAATATCGTTTGTTTGTAACAATGAAGTACCGAACAAAGGTACATATTGCGTGAAATTAAAAGATAAAGGTTGTGTACCTGTAACTACGTTGGTGGGATAAGTGCCGAACAGCACTGCTGTAAATATACGTATATCCTCATTAATAATCAATACATGATACCTTAACGGAGTATAAAACCATGGATATATTCACTATATGAATACTGTTCACGGAAATAATGAAAATTACATCTTTATAGAAAATGCGTACATGGATAATAACAAAAATAAATTTCATCCGGTGAATCTGTGACATTATTTTCGTTTCGTTATGATTATGACTTATAGGCAGTATTAACAACTTATGTAATAACTGTATCTTACTGTGTCATTGATAATTAGAAAGACTTCTTTCTACTGCGCTGCTATTTAATAATATTTTACTACGTCTTCCCTCAGGGGATTGATCACAGAAAAAATACTACCCTAAGTATGGATCAGCCGGCGCGACAAAATGGCGTCATTACCTTAGCTAAACAAGAAACGGCAAAAAAATAAATGTCGTGCAACTTATAGAAGTTTTACGCTATTACTAAAGCAAAAAGCCAAATTATAAATAAACTAACCTTAGACATATATTTAGATCATAAAATATTACTCGATTCACAGTTAAAATTCCGCACTACCGACACTTTTTTGACGTTGAATAGGAAAAATTTAGTATAAATTTCATATATACATTTCAACATATAGTGAGTGAAGTGAACTATTCGAGGCTAGGTCAGAATTGTGGCTATTGTCTTAAACACTTCAAAATTATTAGCGTCTTTCTTAGAAAATTGTCAAGTAGAAATCGAGATAATAATGGTTCGTTTGTGCTATTCGGACCACTCATGAAAATGACAGTTCAAGTAGACATAAATATTTATAGTTTTATGATATTTATCAAAATATTATCCCTCGTATTTATTGAAGTAACAATCACTACACATATTTACTGTTTCTTAAAATAAAATGGTTCGTGGCCATGGTCCCTTTTTAATCAATACAATTAAAAGGCCCCAAGTTGCTGCCGCGCACTACTTGTGCTAGAGTAGAATGGCTAGGCAAGTGATTATTCTTTAATCCAATTCTACAAGTCGTCCCGTTGGCAATAAATAAAACTATATGCCGAAATAGGTAATGAAATGAAATTAATAAGAATTCTACAATTTATTAGTATAGAATTATAGAATGAAACAACGGGTGATATCCGAACGGTACGAATTAACTGTCATTGTCAGTCTGGCAGCTCCAGTCCTTACATTTAATTTACGAAGATACGATAAGAAGCTTTTTGAAAAGTCATAAAATGTTTAGTTTTATGATTTCATTATACCATGTTGAGGAAAAGATTGACTAGATAGTGGTATTCTGATTTAAACAGGATATATTGTATTATATACCGATCTATTTAAAAGTTTTGTTTGCAAGACATTGTCCAAAGAAATCCGAAAGTAACCTTAATAATCAAAATGAATCCTAAAAGTCCCGAGGCGAGAAATCGAGATGACAAACCTTTTGAAGGAATGATTATATCAGATTCAAATTGCCTTAATTCCTTGGACAGCCGAAGTTCATGTCCAATTTGTGGAAAGTCCAGAATGTACTTTTGCTACACATGTTTTGTTCTCGTATCGCACCTCGATGGGAAAGTTCCTTTTTGCAAAGTGAGTATAAATCTTTTCAATTCCATTTTAGGGTTCCGTATCTAAAGGGTGAAACGGGACCCTACTACTAAGGCTCCATTGTGTATATGTCTTTGACCAGGCTGTGTCTCATGAACAATATAGTTAGGCAGTTGAAATTTTCACAGATGATTTCTGTTGCCACTATAGCAACAAATACAACAACGTAGAATAAAATAGATATTTAAGGGGTCTCAATTCAATATATGTGATTATTTGGCTTGTTTTTGGGCCAATGTTATGATATAATTGATAATAGTACGGAACCCTACAAGCTCGAGTCCGATTCGCACTGGGTCGGTATTTATTTCAGTTGTATATTCTGTTAATTAGAAAAAAGTATATATATATAAAATACTTGTAACATATTATCTGTTCTCATACAAACTTATATTCCATCAGTCATTGCATGACCCAATAGTGCATACAGAGTATTACAACATATGAGGGTCACACTGAAAGTTACACATTTCTTGGAAATTGTATTTTACTATTAGGACAAGATAATTATATTATTTCCGGGAATTAATTCCCAGCAGGCTGGAAATCGCTTTAATATCTTCATCTAGTCCTAAATGTTGAAAACCCAAGTTTACACATTACCAGGAGCCTTAAACTTAATTAAAAAAAAAACTGCAGAATCAATACCTGCTTGTAATTATATTACTACATAAAGTGTTTTCTATTATTCACAGTTACCAGTAAAGGTAGACATAATTAAACACAAGAGAGAAATAGATGGTAAAAGTACAGCAGCCCATGCAGCAGTTTTAGCTCCAGAGGATGTCAACATTTATACATACCCAGATGTACCTAATTATGAAAATGATGGCAGGACTGTGCTTTTGTATCCAGGTAGTGAAGCTATTTCTGTGAATGAGCTATTTATGGACAAACAGGACTCTCTTACATACTCTGAGTTTGTACTGTCACAACTACCACAAGGATACAATGTAGGTACATTGATGACACAAATATTCCCAAACAATAGTAAAATTTCTGAGACAATATACCATGTAGAGAAACTACCTGTTGATCGAGTAGTACTCATAGACAGCACATGGAATCAGAGTCGTGGTATATATGGAGATGAAAGATTACAAAAGCTTCCTAAAATTGTGCTTCAAAAACGAGCCTCACAATTCTGGCGACATCAGAAAGGAAGCCCACGCTGGTACTTGTCCACTATTGAAGCTCTTCACCAACTTGTTCTTGAGCTGCATGTGTGTGCATGGGGCTGTAATGAACATTACAGAAGTAATCTTACTGTAGAATTTCCTGTCCATACACAAGACAACCATTCTCAATGCAAACCTTATGATGGACAATATGATAATTTATTATTCTTTTTTAAGTATATGTATGAAAAATTGCATACTTTATATAAACATGAAGATTTATTAGCATACAAAAGACCTATGAAGTAGAAATAAATACAGTTGTATAGTTATTTTGTTTATATTACCTCAGCTCAATAAACTTTTCCCCTCACTAGCTCGTAAAGCGCTCTTTGAATCCTTTAATACGAGCGGGTAAAAACGCATCTTATTCACATGTGAGGCAAAATAAGCTCTAATTCCTATGGCCCACTTTTGCCTAGTATAAGTGGATCTGTATGACCCTAGCAAACATGCGCAATCGGAGCTCACATGTTAAATTGGACAATTCTCATTGGTGACTTTGTAAGCCATTGGCTATTAAGTACCAGGAGCAGGAGTAACTCTACGATACGTTTCGACATTGAGTTTTAAATGGTTTTTTTTAAAAAGTTATCTTACATTTGGATGAAATTTGTAATCATATAGGAAAAAGTTGTATTAACTACACTTGGCGGCAACGTTTGTTCAACTCTCGTGCCTTGAGACCTTCGCAACGCTCGCTACGCTCGTGGCTCAGGTCTCATATGGGCACGACAGTCAACGGAGCCGGCAGGCGGCAACTTAGTTTAGCCGGCCGAAGGGCAGAAAAAAAATTTGGTTCCTAGTGGTAATACTGATAACAGTTGGGGAAAAAGACGTGTATAGTAGCCGATTTCTAAGAATATTCTTCTCATTTGTTGGATGGTTCAGCAAAAAACCAGCTTGAGGCGCTCGAGGCAGTCGAGAGAAGGGCCAAGAGAATCATCAATGACGATGATTTAACGAATACTCGCCTTTAACACGTTCGCCTCCGGTACTGTTTCACTAAGTGCTTATACTATGCCGATCGAAATTATCTGATAGAAATCCTATGCCAGTGACACGTATGTGTGACCGAACCGAAAAGATTGTACTCCTATGCCGGTGACACAGCACTGTGTCAAAAACGTTCGTATTTCGATGCCACTGGCATAGGAGTGAGAACTTGATTAATGCTAGTGGCATAAGAATAAGATTACTTTGATCACGTATGTGTGTCACTGGCATAGGAGTACAGCTTTTTTGGTCACATATGTGTTTCACCGGCGTCGAACGTGTTAAAGTCTTGAACATCGTCGTAGGGTTGCTAGATTGTCAGTTTTTTGACGGAACTGCACAACCTTATTCCTCCGTCCCCATTTTACCATTGGACTACCAGACAAACGGCACGCATTTTTAGAAATCGGCAACTGTAATTCCAATTGGTTTCTGAGCGCTGGCTAGTCGATAGCTTGGAAAACCATTGCAAGTATACTTCCCTATAGATATTTTTCTAACGGATTGAGGATGTCATCTTTCAAGTTAGTTCGAGAGTGCCAGACTTTCTTGCATTTAGAAACTGTATATAAAATAAAACCAACCAAGAGAACATCGTAGGGTTCCGTAGTTTTTCAAAAACGGCTGGGCGGATTATGTTCGAAATAGTTTTATTTTAAAATATTCTATAAGCCCACGATTATATGATTTTTTCATATTTTTTGGACCTACGGTTCAAAAGTTAGAGGGGCACTTTTTTTTTTCTTCTGGAGCGTTAATATCCGAAAATATTGACTTTAGAAAAAAACCTTTTTTTAAACCCTTATTCTTTTTAAGAGACCTATTCAATGATACCCCACACTATAGGATTACTGCTAATAAAAAAATAATCCCCCGCTTCACCAATTGGGGAGGTAAGTACCTGAAAAAAAAAATTCTAGGTTTTATTGTACCACTTTGTTGGCATGACTAATATGTAGGTATACCAAAACCTACATATTAGTCATCAAACCTGTACCAAATTGCAGATTTCTAGTATTAACGGCCACTGAGCTATGCTGTGGACAGACGGACATGGCAAAACTATAAGGGTTCCGTTTTTGCCATTTTGGCTACGGAACCCTAAAAACGCACGTGTTCTTGTGCGTATTTTTATTGCAGGGTTGTGCTTTTCCCTATTGGATAACATTAATATGACAAGATGATAGAGCCGCCATATTAATAAATCGTATTTTTATAATATATGCAAATACAGCCCAAATACATCTATAGACTATGGTAGCTGTTTACTTTCAAGGGAGCAAAGTGCTTGTCACAAATGTATTATAAGAAAATCTTCTTGGTTTTATAGTTTCAAAATATTTACTCATTCTTTGACCTTCTACCTAATGTAAAAGCGTAATATTTTTTACAAACAGTGATACTGCTGTTCACAGCAGTATCACTGTTTGTAAGGCCTCTGCCTTGGTTGGAAACAACAAATGCAAGGATGTTGGCACCGTAGGTCGAATCAGACGCAAGGGATTTAATTATTTTACAAAATAACGCAGCTTATCTCGTTATGGGAGATCAATAGTGCCTATTTATGGCAAAATGCAGGTTCATAATTAAAAAATCCGTTGGGTGCTGTAATAAACGGACCGTCCTGGCCCGGCTACCACAGTTCAACGTACACAGACTTATATTAAAAATGTTTATTTTTTAATAATTATTATTTTATACAATTTCCTAACATGATTTGAAGTCAGGCAACATAGGACAATAATGGACAAATATTTATAACAGACATTTTGAATAAAATACTAAAATATTAGGTACCTTAATTGATGTACGTTTCCAGCAATCAGCGATCCTACGGCGAACTTCGAAAATCTAATTTCGAAGTTCTCGGTAGTAGGCCAGGACCTCCAATTCATTAACCATTCTAAATTCAAAATCAGCAGATTAAGTTCAATATAGATTACGATCTATCCTGAGGCCTATACTATACCATACCAAAGGAAGAATAATTATGTAGGTAACCAGAATCAAACTGTTGACGAAAATACCGAATGAATACTCAATTTTCCAACTACATACTTAATACTACTTATCTATATTAGTAAGGAACGGATAGTTTTTGCTATCTCCATCGTCCTGTATTGCTTTTACACGTATAAAACGTATATTCGCCGTTAATGGAAGTTGCGGAAAGTGTAATCAAACATTGTTTTTCAAATCTACGTCATTGAATATTGAAAAATGCCATTTGTTATTTAATCAACTCTTACTATTAAATTAGTCTAAAACGTTAAAACAATAAAATAGTGATAGATTATGGATATAAGTTTGAACCGTTTGATAACATTGTCGGCAACTTCTATTAACGACGAGTTTACCATCAGTACAACGCACAGCGCTGACTAATACAGACACTGAACAAGTAATAAAATATATTTCGGCCGACAATACTTTTCGTCTACACAAATGTTATTTTGGCGTGGATTTTGTGTACAACGAATCACTTAACTTGTAACACCTATATAGATGTAATTTTATGATATATAAATAAATAAAAAATTGGCGCGAACCAGCATTAGCTAAAAAAATTAAGTGATTGCTGGGGTTTTTCAATATCAGAGCGATAATATTTTCTTTTAAGCCTTAAAACAAGAGTAGAGATGATAAATGTACAGTAAGTCACCACGAGATAGACTTCCCGTCTTTTACTATGTTAATACAAGAGAGATGGATAGTTTATGTCGCCGCGAGATACTGTCGTTTATATCATGTGCTAATGCTAACCCTACTGGTACACGTATATGATGCAATAAGTAGCCAAATATTTTTGTCCAAATACGGGGTACGCATTGATATTTGTTTCAGATACTTACTACATAACTAGTATAGTTTTAAAATAACACATATATTTCTATAAAAGCTGGCGATTCTCGTGACCTAAGAATATTTAGGTATGTCGAACCTCAAAATTTATAGGCAGGATAATAGTTGGATTTATTTTAATATCTCTTTTTATAATGAGAACTGCATTTCATTGCCGTTTTACTTATTTACAACTAACTATTTTCTTCTTGAAATTAATCTAAGTGTAAGAGATATAAATATTTCGGTTTTATTTTGCACATGAATATCGTAGGAAATGTTTATATCAAACTCTGAACGCTAAGCCAGAATTTCTACAATTAATCACCTAGTAAACTTATTTTTCTGATGATCGACCATTACATGGACTAGTATTTAGTTAGATGAATATTGTAGCGCCTTTTAATAAATTTCTGTACATAATACCTACTTACTAAAATGCTGCGAAAGCAATTTGAATGCTAAACATTCCTTTATGATTAGGACTCGTTCCACTTGACAACATCGGCAACAAATCTATTATTGATCAACCTAGTCTATATGATCTCAATCTCACACGGATTGATGGTTGTATAAATCATCCGTAAGAGCTATTTACAGTAACCGCCGTATTCCAATTTGGATATAACTCAAATATTACTAGAAACGTGTATAGTATGGTATTACAAAATAAATTAGCTCCAATGCTGAAAATTGGGGTAAGTATAGTGCTTTACGGCTCATATGTGAGTCTTTTTAGTTAACCGTCTTACTTTGTCGCTAACCGTAAGAGCGCTTACACAAACAATTCATATAAAGATACAAGCTAATTCCGTCCTTATGCTTAGCGACAAAGCGGTACGTTCTATTAAATAGGCTCACATGTGTTTTGAAGATTGTCTCTGACTCATGGTGTTTGTAGCTCCAGGTGAGATGTGCCTTTCCTATCGGGAAACAGTTTAATGCCGCGTGCGTCGACGAGAGTGACGCGACCGTCAAGTGGAACGAGCCCTGAGTGTTGTGCCTTATAGCTTACGTAAATCTAACACGAACACGCTGCCGTCACTAGCACTAGCGCCGACTTTAGTGCCGCGCGAGTTCCAGCAGACTTCGAATATACCGCCTGTACCTTTGTACGAATGCACCAGTCCTCCAGTCTGTGTAGACCAAATGTGAACACACTTATCAAAGGAGCCACTAGCAAGGAACTTTCCATCAGGAGAAAAGGCCACACTGTACACCGGTTCCGTGTGCTTCGTTAAGGTGTGTATGCACACACCTCTTTCGACATCCCACAGACGAACAGTGGAATCAAAAGAAGCACTTGCTAAAATAAGATTCATGTTTGGATTCTGTGTTCCAGGTCCCGTGGGTGACCATTTGATGGTATAAATTTCTTTTGAATGAGCTTGTAAATCATGGACACATGTGTCTTGTTTCATGGACCAAATTTTTAGAGTCATGTCATCAGAACAGGAAGCCAGTAACTGTCCTTGTGGATCCCATTTTATGGCATTGACTTCGTTCTAAAAGGAAAATATAATAATTATTACATTTATAACGATCAGTGGCATAAGATTCATAATATGAGATTTTTTTTTAAATACAGGTATCAAAACTAGAAGTACTTACTGTATGCCCCTGGAAGCTCTTAATGGGTTTGTCAACATGGAGTCTGCATACATGGATGCACTGATCAGTAGAACAAGATGCAAAAGACGTGTTCGTTTGCCAGTCGACATCCAGGGCAGGAGCTGAATGGAAGGAAAACTGCTGAGTGCACTGCCCAGATGCAGCATCCCATATTATAGTGGTCTTATCAACCTGAAATCATAGTACCATTATATTAATCATAAACATAATACATGATTGAATTGTTATCTTGAAATGTGTAACAGCAAATCTAATAGCAATTGTAAGATTTACCAAAAAGCTTGTTCAACGGATTTGCTTAAATATTTCGTAAGTCACATTAAGTCGACACATTTTTTTTTTCAATTAGTATTTTATTTAGATGTTTGTGTTATCTATCATTCTTGAACTCTGGTGAAACTACCTGTAGCAGACAACTAATTGCTTTAGCAATCTTTGTGGAAAGAGAGCATAACAAATACAATAAAATTCTCTATTTAACTGACTATTAAATGTCATAAACGTAAACGCAACAAAGTGATCACGCTCAAGTACAAAATTAGAATGTAATCTTATTTGATCCATCTAGCAGGACTCGAGTTTCAAAATGAACTTACACCAGCACTCAGGATGTAGTTTCCGCGTTTATTCCATTTCAGAGCAAATATAGGTCCCTTGTGTTGCCCTAATGTAGAAGCTAAGGTTCCATCAGTTGTCCAAATACGAGCGTAGCCATCATAAGATCCTGTTGCCAGCAAGTTTCCATCACACTGAAAAAAATTGGTTTACAAATATATTCCAAATAAAATATAACTGAATAATTCAAATTGTAGGTTTTTTTAAATACAGATTTTTTACTTATGAGCTTATGACGAACTATTACATTGCATGCCACAACTGTTTAATCTTCAGTAAATTACATACCTCTAATTTGTCAAAAACATAAGGAATATTCATATGATACATATTTGAAACATTTTTTTTTTTATTTCTAGCAAGAACTTACATTCCAATCTAATGAAGTGACATCCTTATTACTGGGTACCTCAGCCCCGCCTTTCTGGATACAGTGCCTGAGCACCAACTGGTTAGGGGTTGTAGCCGGATTATCTGACATATCCCAGATCCTGAGCAACACAGTGTACTACATTAGATATTTAACAACACAAGTTTTAAATCAATATTGCCTCAGTGAAACAACAAAGCATATAAACATATTTCGCAACATGAAAAGATCACAAAATATCTACATCTTTTTCAGGGTTACTCTTTGTATTAAATAATTATCTCTTGGCTTCACGCCACCACCAATCAAAGGGTTGAAGCCATATACAGCGTGTGTATTTCATACGGGCATATAATTTATCCAGTTATAGTATTTGATCACAGGTATCCCATGCCCTTATAATTTTGTTGTATAGTGTTATTGCAAGCAAAATATGTTTCCTGGATCCTATACTAATAGCCATAATAAATACACATCCTGTAAATCTATTAGTTTAAAGTTCAGAATACAGAATGTGACAAGAATTAACTAAATTTTAAATATTATTAAAATGTACAGACCTGGCTGTGCTGTCACCAGATCCACTTGCTAACAGATCCGTACTAGGATTCCAGGCACAAATAAACACCTCGGACTCATGGCCTCTGAGTATAGTGGCCTTGCTGGCTGGGATTTCTATGGATTGATCAACCTCCATGTTTTCAGGAGCACTGGGTGTGGCTGCTCCTCCAGGTGCCGCTGGTGGGTTACATGCTGTGACCTACAGATATCAATTCAAAG
The DNA here is from genome assembly GCA_025490895.1 of Thaumatotibia leucotreta. Lineage (NCBI taxonomy): Eukaryota > Metazoa > Arthropoda > Insecta > Lepidoptera > Tortricidae > Thaumatotibia > Thaumatotibia leucotreta. The sequence goes on along the minus strand of JALPQI010000009.1, from coordinate 16,392 downwards.
ATCGTGTTAGATTTTGTTTGTGAATGTAACTAAAAAAAATATAGTTGAGTTTTCGAACTTACTTCAACTCCATTTTGTTCAGTTCCTGTGCCTTGCTCTGCTCTAATAGCTTGTTTTTGTGTGTTATGAGCATTCTGGCGTGCAGCAATTATCTCTGGGCTAACCGCATCAATCAAACTCAAGCTCTCAGTGAGGCGTATTTCGGATCCTGAAGCACATTTTAATATCACATAATAATGTTATTTACAATCAAAATTATAACTATATTCATAATTGTGGTTATTGTTTTACTAGATATTATGTTTGTTGTATTACCAATTCATTAATTATAATTACTATGACATTCTTATTTTCATGAATATGTAATAATTAAGTATCTATAGAGGTCCAGCAGAAAGTCCACAACAGAGGAATCTACTTAGCAATGCTATAAGTCAGATCTTATAAAAATATGTATGTGTGATTCTGTGCCATCGTTATAATTAGATTATTTACTTGGAGGTAAGATGCTAGATGGCTATGAATTTGTACAGTCAATTCATAATCTTACTCATACTCCTTAATTTATTTTACTCTAAACCATGAAGTAAACTAATTCAAAGAAGATATTGGATTTATAAAAAGTTATAATTTTTACAATCAATTACTTAGAATTACTTTTACATAGAATTACTTTAAAAGCATTTCAAGTCAAAGTAAATAAATAAGGATGAGTAAGACTTACATTTTAATGAAGGCATAAACTCCATAGCTGTCTAATGTCTTACCATGCAATAAAAACTCCAATGCCTAGTGATCATCAGCAATAATTTCAATATTTCACCATTAATATAGATATTAAAATTGATACAAAACACAAAATAGAGTAAGAATGGAAAAATAAATAGAAATCTAATTACCATCTTCCCCATAAGTAATTTCTGCAGTGGTGTATTCCAAACCTTTTTGAAGGATACTCAACAAAGCTGCAGGAGGCACTAGGGCACCATTGATATTACTTTGGGAAATATGTGATTCAATACCAAATGTGTATGCAGAGTGATGAAAACCTGCAATAATAAAATGATAAGAAGTTGTATTAAAAAAGATCTTATAAGTAACAAACACCAATAATATTAATGACATTATTTATTTATAGTTAAAAATATAAAACATTAGTAATGTTAACATGGATCTACGTACCTGATTCCTGGAGATAGCGGTAGACAAGAAAGTTCACTTCATCACTAGAGTAACTCATTTTACCACACTATTAGTGTCCAGAGAATACGATAAAATTACATTCAATTACGATATTAACAACAAGATTCACTTCTGGAGAGACACACATCAAGTTGAATAACTGTTTGCTGCTAGGTTAGAAACCTGTAAGAAGGAACAACAGAATTATAACATTTCTCAAATTAATCCGTACTATTTTAGACTAGATAGAACCTGTCACATCGCAAAGCAAAAAAACGATTACTAAACACAGTTCGGAGATGGATGAAGTGCAATTCGAAAAAGCGAGGTCGGGAGTCAGGATCGAGTATGTTAGTGACAATATTCATGGATACCAGTTCAATTTCATGATATTCGATATCAATTGCAAACGAAAATACACAATTTATTTGCGAATGCGTGACCCTAATTAATTATATTAGCCGGGTGAACGGGAATACAACATGCATGACCAAGCCTTTGGTGGCATAGGGCGATGAGATCGTAACCTGTTTTTATACCTACAGACTAGAAGACATTGGTATTACTGGAATATAATACGATGTATTAGCACGGCATATTATTTAGAGATCTAGTAATTATGAATGATCCATGAGACGCCAATAAGATCACAAACACAAACCTGCTAAAGTGCTAAAATTAATGACGGAAGGAAGCCGAGATAACTGTCAAATCAACAAATCGTCAATATACAACGTAGCGTTTATGAAGTATCTGTGGTTCACATCAACACACAAAACTTTATTGTGTGCACATACCTTAATTTAAGCGCCCGCCCGTTCAACATCCCCTTTAATTTAAGCTGCGTACAGCTCGACCATGGATGACTTCTATCAAGGATATTCAGCGTTTTATATTTAATCGTTGGTACCTCATTCAGGCTCTTAATCGTCATAGGACACAATTTTTATTTTGATATTGTATGTTTCCCATTGATTCAACTTAAACGGGTGACAAAGAAGTGCTCATGTTGCTATCTCATAAAATAATAAACTAGAATCTAATGTCGTACTCGGTTCTGTGGTAGCAAATAAAACAGGGGCCCTACCGCGAACATCGAACGAAACAAGCTCGTCCGAAACTAAAATCGAACGAAAGAGAATTGAAAACGTTACCATGAAATTACTTCGATTCTACTTCTTTCGGACGAATCTATGACGTGAATGAAAATAATGAACGTTCCGTTAACTACCGTTAAGTCGACATCACACTTTCATCACACGCTGCGATCAAAAACCGGTAAAGTAGTAATTAACATAAAATAGGTTAAAGAAATTGTTAAAAATTAAAATTATGAACGGATAATATGATGCGATACTAAATACTACTCCTCTAACTCATTTTCACGCTTAATTAGATTTTTTTCGTTCCTTGTTAAAATAAGCATCAAATGAACGCAAGTGTCAAAGTTGTCAAAAGTACAAAACCAGTCGCCAGTCACAATTAAAGATTAAAGTTTTAAAATATAAAATAGGATTTCGGCTTATAAACGTAAGAAAAGCTCTATAATTATCTTGTATAACAATTAATTAAACCTTAAGTATAAAAAGTGAGGCACTAAGTACTTAATTTCGTATTAAAATGAGATTTTTTATTTTAAATTCGCTCACTTTGATAACATATAATTTCCGTCTTTATTTATTTTTTACAGCGTGCCACCAGTTAACCATCACCTGTGATTATTTAACAAAGCACCCAGATTTGGGGAAAGGCAACCTCAGGCATATTGAGATTATTGAGGGTCGCACAGAGTCCAAACGGCGATGGGACTGAGACCACTCACTTATGACCTTTCACTGAGACCTTCAATGGGCCTCAATTGGGCAGTAAAAATGCCACACACACATAACTTAAGATTTTATTTCTTGAAAATTATTTATATTGCAGTAAACATTTTTCTCTCATTTACTTCTTGGTTAGTTTCGTTTTGAATTTGTGTTTGTAGCTTGGCTTCTCTTTAAATAGGTGTGGGCGGATAAAAAATATACTGCCAAAGGCAGAGCGGCTGAGCTTAACCGTGTGGCCACTGGGACTGGTGGTTGTCCTCTAAACTCAACGAAATAGATCGCCAGGTGTTGGCAATTATGGGAGGTTTTGGCGGTCGCCAGACCCAGGCCTTCATTAATCCGTTTCAGGTATTGCATTTCATTCAGTTTTTATTTTTGGGAAATTTCTAGTTATTAGCATTATGCTAATCATCGCACCTGCAAAGTTCTCTATGTAAGATTTATGTCTTAGAAGTAGTAAAGTAACTACAACTCACAAGAGCTATTAATTCTTTTGTCGTTTGTTTGTTAATACTATTGCTATAGTCAATGTCATCAGTCATAGAAATATTTAATTTATTTTTTGAATACACAAGCCTCCGATTACAAAATTAAATTGACTCCTTGCTTCACAATTTAAAACTTACCTGCAGCCACAATACTCTCATCAATCAAAATATTTTGAAAATGTTTTCTAGCTTATTAAATCTTAGTTTTCATATGTCTTTAAAATAAATCCCATAAAAAATATAAAAAAATTCGCATAATACACATTTTTCTAGTTATTTTGAAGCTTATTACAATCGGAGACGTTACATTCATAGTTGTAGACGGCTATATAGGTACATATACCTAGGACAAACTAACAATTACTTACTCAGGTGCATGAGGCTGTACAACAGCAGCAGCAGCTCTATGAAGAGGAAGTGGTGCTGGATATGGACCACCTCTATGCTGCTCCACTACAACAGCAGGTGGTGCATGGCGAAGGAGCCGAGGCCAGAGAAGAAAAGCAACTGCGACCATCCAGTAAGATATGACTCATTTCTCCATACCCAATCATACTATCAATGAGCTAAGTCCCTGATTACGGTCTGATTACTCTTCCAATAAATAAAGCACATAAATCAGTATAATGTACTTTTATCCAGATGCCTTAAAAAACTGATGATCACTTGGTTCTAAGTTCTGAACAAACCTGTTATTGTCATCGTAGTAGTTAGAGAGGTCCTATATTCCTAGAAATTTTATTCCAATGTTTAATATTATATTGTATTAAATTTTATTTTTTGCTCGCAAGTGTGTTAAGAATATCATAATATGCATCATGGCCTGAAGTGGATTACACACTTCTTGATGTAACTAATGATTATACGTATTTTCTTTTCAGGCAGTAGAAGAACGGAAAGGCGTCGATCAAGACTGCGCATAATTTAAAATATTTCATAATCATTGTAATCAAGCACTTTCAGAACACAAGTTTGGTCTTATCACCAACTTAAAACCTTAAGTTCACAAACATGTATAGTTAAAATTATTGATATTTATTAGTATTAATATAAAAATAAATTTACGTGTTTCACGATATGTGTCAAAGACAGCAAATTCCATTGAAACTGGCTTACTATTTGTTTATTGTCGATTATTGGAAAAAAATATGGAAGAAGATAAAAAAATACATTTTTAAAATATACATATATTATTCCCTTAACTGTTTTATTTCTGTCTTTAGTTTTTTTCTTTTTTATTTCACCACTTTGCCTGCATGACTAATATATACCTAACCAAAATGCAAATTACTACCAGTACCTACTAACGGTCACTGAGCTAAACTGCGAACGGACAGACAGACGGACATAGCGAAACTATAAGGGTTCCTTGCTTATTATGGAATCCTAAAAACCAAGTGAGTTTCAAATCAATCATTATCTATGTAAATTCCTATGAGAACATACCTAAAATGAGTTTTACAATTCATTCAACGATTTCTCAAAAAAGTAGATAGGTGCACGTTAAAATAAAATAGAATTGATGTTTTTTTTTTCATAATTATATAAGACTTAGGATATGATGATTGTTTTTGTACTAACTAAATGCTTATTTTAAATACAGATTTAGGATCTATGCTTAACTAAATACCTGCCTTAAGAACCCTATAAGCATGGAACGTCAAAATTCGATTTTAGTAAAAACTTATATCAGTATCGGTTACCTATATTGTTTATATAATAATGCTTATAAGTTTTTGAAAAAATGTTCATTTTCGATCATCATCACTATCATCTCAGCCATAAGACCTCCACTATTTAATTGAACATAGGCCTCCTCTCTGGACCTTCATATGTAACCGTTGGAAGCTACTTGGACCTGCAGCCAGCGTCTCCCGGCAATCTCCATAAAGTAGTTTGTCCGTCTTGTTCTTGTGGGTGGACGTCCTACGCTGCGTTTGCCAAACCATGGTCTCCACTCGAGGACATTTTGCTTTCATCAGATGGCCCTGCCCGTGCCCAATGCTTCAGTTTGCTAGTCCGAGTCCGGAGGACTATGTCGGTGAATTCAGTTCATATACGGATTTCCATTTCTGAATTTGGTCCATTTCCTTCTCCAAGTTTAGCACTCTCCATAGCTCGTCGAGGGACTTTGAGATGAGTTCGATGGTGAAGGACCACGTTTCCGCGCCGTAAATCATCTATAACTCCACGCTAATTGAAGACTCATCTTGAGTCACTGAGGTGAGTCGGACGAAAAGAAAGTTCTTGTTTCCCGAACGCTGCCCAATAGAGCTGGATTCGGCGATTGACCTTTTTTTAGAAGTTGGACCTACATATCAAATTGTATTATAAAGAAATATCGGTACAGGTGAATCTAACTTTTAAAATTGATGATTTTTGAAAATCTGTTCATGATTCTCGGAGGTATCGAGTAAATTACATACAAAAAATCTGGCCAATTGAGAATTTTCTCCTTTTTTGAAGTTGGTTAAAAATACTTGATGGTGCGTTAAGGTACATTCAAGGTAAAAAAACATAGATGCGGACAGAGTGCAAAAGTATGTATCCACGACTTTATTATAATTTTGTCGTGTATTCATATTTATTGCAATTTACGCGCATCTATTTCTTCTACCTTGACTGTACTTATTATTACGGATTACGGCCCGCGGCGACAGACAGATACAAGAGTTGTTTGTAGGTTCAAAATAAAAATCTATGCATATACTGTTCATTTATTTATTTTTAGTACAAGTAATACAATGTACAAACAAACTTCATTTCTATCACTGTGCAGAAACAATATGTATACTGAAGCATAGCACCAGTGACATCATAAACTGTTTTATTGTTTAATTTCGTTTAATTGTGGTATTTATAATAATTGAATAAGCTACCGGATAATCTCCATTCTGTTGACATTAAATAATACTTGAAAACGTGTCTTTAATCTAATCTGTAATCTCGCTCTCCTTGGGACTAGGTCGATTCGTGTACGATAGTCCCATGATATTTATTTATTTGCCTCTCGACATTTACTGCCTGCCGAGGTTGGCGATCAGCCTCGCCCTCGCCTCGCGGCCGCGGCGCAGCGCCGAGTGCGCGGGCGCCGCGTGCTGGCCGGCGTGAGCGTCGCGTTGCAGCTCCAGCGGCTCCATACGCGCCGCCAAACACGCTGCACGCAACCACTATCGCTCCCACCGTGTCGGGCCGGTAGTAGAGCTCCCGTGCCGCCAGCAAACCTCTCCGACGACCTTAAAGAGGAACGAAAATATACATATTTTGAGAGACGAGACAATATTATACGGCAGACGGACGGAACGAATGCTTCTTCGGTATAGATTATTTCTGCTTGCAGTAGGAGACTTCTTACTGTAGACGTAATATGAGAAATAGTTTTCTTAAACTTGTACTGTTCAGATTTTTCCTATCCGATACTATAAAACGATTTACGCATGAAATGACGTCAATCTGCGTTAAAAAAAATCATCAATAGTATATATTTTCTGCCCTCCGACCGGCAAACAGAACTTTGCCGGCCGCTGCGCTAAAGAAAGTTGCCGCCTGCCGGCTCCGTTGAGCAGAAAAATAATATACACACTTCGGTCGTTATATGCAAAAGCCTCAGATCACATGTTTGTCTACAATTACACGTCATCCGAGACATTTCCCACTTAAACAGCCTTGACATGTAATCTACTATTTTAGGATTTACCCGTACTTGACCAAAATTTTGAATACACCAAAAATGTCTTCCCCAAAAAATACCTTATGTTTTCTTAGATAGTTTCCCTGTATCTTCTATAGTTTCCGACTTTCCCATACTTTCCCACTTAAGAAAAAAACATTGCGTACAAAATTTAGCGCTGAACACGACGAGATAATACTGGTTGACAGTGACTGAGACCTAAATTAAATAAATATCTTGGGACATCTTACACAAATCGACCTAATCCCACGGTAGGTTCAATGAAGGCTTGTGATGTGGGTACCAAACGACGAAATATATAATACATAGATACCTAAACATAAATACTTAAATGCATTAGGAGCAACGACCAAGAAACAAATATTTGTGATAAATAAATACACAAATAATGCCTGTACCTATATCCCCTTATACTTTAGGCACTGGTCTCACCGCGAGCTACTCAGCTATGAACTATCGGCTATAAATATGAACAAAAGATACGCACTCCCGTGTCTCTTTTATTTACACGGGAGTGCATATATTTTGTTCATGTTTATTGTGACGATGCGTGAATCGGAACGCACATTGCCCCTTCCACGTTAGGTTCTGGCCGTTTTAGATCCTTATTTCCAAATTTAAAATTACAAATTCCCATTATTCATTCATTTCCTTGATCAGTCATCCTCAGTCCATCAGAAGACGCAGATCGATTTAATACTAAATATTTGTCAATTTAATTAAGAATCTGAGTGCTGCACGAGTCAGTGTTTTATGTCTTCAGTCAATTTTAATATCCAGTGAAAGTGTTTTATACTTATATATCTGTTACTGTTACCTGTGTTCGTCGTTCTTTCCCAAAGGCACAATATTGTAAGTTGTCATACTTTATAGTTTTACATTTATATATATTCCAACTCAATATCAGTTTAGCTGACTGTACTTGTATCTATTACAGGTGCCTTTATTTTCGAATAAATAAATAACCTACTGGCTGCCCTACTTCCTGTTTCCTTCTCGCTCCCGTCTCCGAAACCCCGAGGGCTACACCCTCACACTGGCGCCTCAACGTTCCCGAACCCACAACCCACGACCAACCACCACCAACTGATCCGGATACCAAGAACTTCAAGACCTACAGAAAAAGCTATACCTTTTTATTTTTACTTTTTATACAATTGTAATTATCTTTTTATTCCTTTTTCCAAATTCTAAACGATTCCTAGACGATCCCTCCCAATTTCGACCCTCTCTCTCGGCCTATAATAATTATTTTTTTTAAGTTTTATCGATCAATATAATTTTTCATCCCTCACAGCACAAACCATCAACCTGTATATTATATTTAACCATCTGACAATTATATAACCCTATCTCTAATTCTCCAATCTATCTCTATAGTGCCATCTTCCTTGTATTTCGCGAGACAGTATACTAACAAAACACAAAACAATCTTAGAAACACTCATTTACATACATTAAACACAATCCAAGATTTCACTGAAATCATCACAAATTGACTTATCTATGGTGTTTTTAAAACTCACACCGAGTCACCAAAACATAAGTTAATACTTACTTACTGGAGTGCTGCTGGAGAATACCCTCAGTGTATCCTACATCGATACCAACACTGGAAAAGGTACTTTCCTAGGACTTATTGAAAGTCGCTATCTAGAGGTACCCTGACTGGTTACGGTTGACATTCACACATTCGTGTAGTAAAACACTTAAGCATTAAATAAACTTTAATCTTTTAACCAGTTAAAAATGAATCCATTATTCTTGAACAAGCCCGAGATTATATACGAGCTCAAGCTTAGGAACATCCAATTTCCCAGCTCCTCCCAGGCTGACGAGTTGCGGCAATTGCTGACTTCCAACTTAACAGCAGCTGATTCTTACGAAATCAGTCCATACACATTGGAGGTAGACCTGAAGGAAATCGGCAAATGCTTATCCTTGTTGACATCCCAATTACTCCTTCTTCCATCAAACAGTGCACACAGTGATAAAATCAAAACTTATTTACATCATGTTACGCTTCGTGTAAACCGCTTAAATATCACAACAGAGTCAACATCCGATATAATACAAAATTATAAAAATATTTGTGAACAACTGACAGAATGTCAAACAAAATTCAATTTTTCACAAACGCCAACTTCAGTTGCGTCAAGTTATGCATCTGCGACCTCTTTATTGCATGGTAATACGAATCTCGATTTACTCGCGAATAAACTATGCAACCTCCCTGACAATAGACCTAACGACTTAAAAAAGTTTAACTACAAAGGTGATAGCTGTCCACATGATTTTATTCGTAACATAGAAGAGTTCGCAACTGCACGAAATATTGACGATAAGCGTTTATACAATTACATATATGATTTTCTTTCCGGTACTCCCTTAGACTGGTATAGGTCAAAGAAACATACTTTGACAGATTGGAATTCCTTCAAAAAGCAATTTCTTACTGATTTCGAATTACACGATCATGATTATAATCTCATGCAGACAATTTATTCTCGCAAACAAAATCAAAAGGAAAGAGTCATTATGTACTTTTCAGCTATGGAAGCACTATTTTCAAAACTACATAAACCTCTTTCTGAAGAGACAAAGATTGACATATTACGTAGAAACCTGAATCCGTATTACAGCACTAAATTACTCCCCACAGATATAGTATCAATAGACCAATTATTCAAATCATGCAAATGGTATGAAAGCTGCAATACAACCTCTACCTATTATGTTAATCCTAATCAAGAAAATTCGAACCATACCTCATACCAACCACATATACCTCCATTTCCATATAAATCAACAATTCATGCTGTATCAAACCAAACAGAAAGTGTACGTTTCTCCTGTCCCCGCTGTAGAACAAACAATCATTCCTTAGATGTATGTAAAAGCGAAAACATCGTGTGTTTTCGTTGCGGTAAAAAGAATGTAACCTATCCGAAATGTACTAATTGCCATAAATTTTCAAAAAACGCGTAAAGGAGAAAAGTAACACAACTAAAACTACAGCTACAGAATGGAACCTTTGGTTAGATACTATCAAATTATTCATGTCATCTTACAAAACCACCACAGCACTTTTTACCAAAAACCCACATGATGTACGTCCATATGTCAATGTACAGTCAAATAATTTAACCCTTTGCGGACTTTTAGACAGTGGCAGTGCCATTAGCATTCTTGGTCACGATTCTCACAAAATACTTTTATCCCATGGTTATACATTAAATAACAAACATACCATTACTGGTACTGTGGCTAATGGACAACCAATAAAGTCTATTGGTACAATTCAAATACCAATAAGCTTTAAAAAGAAACTAGCGATTATCACCACACATGTCATACCACAAGTGACCCAACCGTTGATCTTTGGTATAGATTTTTGGAAAATCTTTCAGTTAGCCCCAGACATACTTAATACTTTAACAACATTTTCTAATAATTATATCGATACATTAATAATTAATAACTCTTCCCCTGATTACATCACTCATTATGATAGCCTTACTGATACTCAACGTTTAATTTCTGATGTTTTAATCGAAAAGTTTAAGCACATTTCGACTGAAACTAAACCTTTAGGCAAAACCCACCTAGTGGAACATCATATCGATACCGGTGATCACCCACCAATCAGACAACGATGCTATCGACTTTCACCGGAAAAACAAAAGGCCTTATGCAAAGAAGTAGACGAAATGCTTAAGCTTAATGTCATAGAGCCTTGTGAAAGCCCATGGCTCAATCCAGTTATAATAACTCCAAAAAAAGATGGAACCTGGCGTTTTTGCATTGACAGCCGGAAGCTCAACTCTATCACACGCAAAGATGCCTACAAACTCCCATTCATTTCTGATATCCTTGATAAACTAAAGAACGCTAAATACCTTTCCTCCATTGATATTGCCAAGGCATTCTGGGAAATTCCCCTACGTCTCTCAGACCGTCCTAAAACTAGCTTTCATGTACCTTCAAAGGGCATGTACCAGTTCCGTGTAATGGCTTTTGGCTTGACCAATGCACCTGCAACGCAACAACGTTTCATGGATGCATTATTCCCGTCTGATTTGCTTGACAATTCAGTTTTCACTTACTTAGATGATATAATCATCATCAGTAACACCTTCGAAGAACATATTGAATTACTAAACAAAGTATATAAGAGACTTGCAGAAGCGAATATAACAATAAACTTCCCCAAATGTTCATTTTTCAAAAAAGAACTTAAATATCTTGGCTACATTGTCAACGAACACGGTTTACAAACAGATCCCGAAAAAGTTAAAGCAATATTAGATATCCCTGCCCCCACTTCCGCACGAGAAGTGAAAAAGTTCCTCGGAACAGCTAGTTGGTACAGACGTTTCATTCCTGATTTCAGCACCAAGGTCGCACCTCTAACAAGATTAACCTCTACTTCCAAAAAGGCCCCACCCTTTAAATGGACTTCTACAGCGAACCAAGCCTTCATAGCTATTAAAGAAGCTCTTGTCTCAACCCCTATCTTGACTTGTCCAGACTTCTCTAAACCTTTTGCAGTCCATTGTGACGCTTCTAGCTTCGGCGTAGGTTCCATGCTCACTCAAGAGTTCGATGGTGTTGAAAAACCCATTGCCTACATGAGCAAATCCCTTACTGGTCCTCAAAGAAACTATTCCATAACAGAAAGAGAATTACTTAGTGTCATTCTTTCCTTAGAACATTGGCGTTGTTACCTTGACAACGGTATAAAATTTACCATTTACACAGACCACTCTGCATTGCAATGGTTTCTCCACCTTGACAACCCTACTGGACGTCTAGCCCGTTGGAGTATTCGTCTTTCGACATTTAACTTTGAGATCAAACACAAACGTGGTAAGGATCATTTAGTTCCAGACGCTTTATCCCGTTCTGTCCCAATCACTACTATTAACTACAACAGTTCTCATACAAACGACGACTGGTTTAATAATATCTATTCAAAATGTAGCTCAAACCCAAACACAACACCAGATTATATTATACATAATAATAAACTGTATAGATATTGTCGAACACCTTCTTTACTTCAATCTGAATATAGTTGGAAAGAGGTTATTCCATTTGAATACAGAACCCCAATCATCACAGAAAATCATTCCATTCCCACTTGCGCTCATTTCGGAACATTCAAAACATACCAAAGAATAAAATTGAAATATTTTTGGCCAGGAATGTACAAAGATGTTTCCAATTTTATAGCCAAATGTGAAACTTGCCTAGCTTACAAACATCAAACTCAACTTAAACTTGGTCTGATGGGAAAACCTAAGCAATGTTCACGTCCTTTTCAGTGCATTTCTATTGATTTGATCGGCCCATTACCGACTACACATAAGCACAACAAATTTATTTTCGTCGTTACCTGCTGCTTTTCGAAATACTGCCTCCTTTTCCCGATTAAACGTGTGAACTCGAAAATAATTGTACACATTCTAGAGAACCTAGTTTTTCTTGTCTATGGAGTCCCACAAACTATCATTCTTGATAACGCCCCTCAATTTGTTAGTCAAGAAACAACTGACTTGTTCCACTTATATAAAGTACCTAAAATACATTATTGCCCCCTTAAATGTCCTCAACCAAATACCGTTGAAAGGTATAATAAAGTTGTCACTACAGCAATTTCTTCATTTGTGGAAGATGATCACAGAAATTGGGATATCAACATACATAAAATACAATTCGCTATTAATACTTCAGTAAATGAAACCACCAATTACACTCCAACATTCCTTGTATTTGGCCGCGAACTAGTCACATGTGGATCGGTATACAATAATTCAGATCTCACAGATGACCTTATCTTCGCTCCAAGGGACCAATATGCGGATAACATCGGTCTTCTCCAGCCAATATTCTCTGAAGTACAAGCCCGCCTGTGGAGAGCACATGAAAACAGCTCCTCTTCATATGACAAACATCACCAACATTTCGAGTTCAATGAAGGTGACACCGTCTGGAAACGAAATTACCCTATTAGCAATGCTCCTAAACATTTTTCAGCTAAACTTGCTCCTAAGTTTATAAAATGTACAGTTGCTAAAAAAATATCACCCTTAGTATACGTCTTGAATGACATGTCTGGCAAAATGATAGGTCGATGGCACATCAGAGACCTGAAACCCCTTCCCAAAATTCTAAAATAAACATTTAAATGTCTATTCTCATTTGGCATCCTATTTTCAACCGTTACTTTTCTCCTGATTTACTCCTGATTTTCTACCCAATTATGTATATATTCATCTTAATTTATTTAAATCACATCTCATATCATTCCTTTTTCGGATCCATTAACATAAAGTGATTACTTTTGTTACATATACTAATTTATGAATTAAGAGATCGAACATAAAGTCGACTCTTACCTATCTTGACATCATATTATTATGATGTTCACTTTTATTATACACATACTTATACAGTATGTTATCTTAATTCCTAAATATGGAATCACCTCTAAATGTAGTAGGTATTTCAACACCTACGATTCGTCGAATATTTTTCGACTTGCATACTTAATGCACCTACATGTACATAAATATATTAAACGTTAAGATATCATAACTAATCAGCGGGTGGTTACTGAATTATAAGCCTTAATACCAAAGGTGGACGATTTCATGAGTATTTCTTTCACTACAGGAATACTCTAATGAAAGGTGTTTTGGTTAACTGATAGTTCACCAAAATTTTGCTAGATTGACGAATAAAAGATTATGTATGAATGAGTTGTATGAATTAAAGTCGTTTCACCTGATATAAGCATTGTATATACATCATTCACATCTTCTAAATTATCTTTATTCATGCCCACATCTTCTAATTTAAGTTAATTTCATTACGGAAAAATCCGTTGGCCTAAAGCCGAGGATTTTCCCTTCCAGGGCAGCCCCGGTAGTGTGACGATGCGTGAATCGGAACGCACATTGCCCCTTCCACGTTAGGTTCTGGCCGTTTTAGATCCTTATTTCCAAATTTAAAATTACAAATTCCCATTATTCATTCATTTCCTTGATCAGTCATCCTCAGTCCATCAGAAGACGCAGATCGATTTAATACTAAATATTTGTCAATTTAATTAAGAATCTGAGTGCTGCACGAGTCAGTGTTTTATGTCTTCAGTCAATTTTAATATCCAGTGAAAGTGTTTTATACTTATATATCTGTTACTGTTACCTGTGTTCGTCGTTCTTTCCCAAAGGCACAATATTGTAAGTTGTCATACTTTATAGTTTTACATTTATATATATTCCAACTCAATATCAGTTTAGCTGACTGTACTTGTATCTATTACAGGTGCCTTTATTTTCGAATAAATAAATAACCTACTGGCTGCCCTACTTCCTGTTTCCTTCTCGCTCCCGTCTCCGAAACCCCGAGGGCTACACCCTCACATTTATAGCTCATAGTTCATAGCTTAGTAGCTCGCGGTGAGACCAGTGTCTTAAATCCAAATATATGTTACCTTTCAATATACCGAACGTCCGCTCAATAGTAGACCGCGCTCTCTTTTGAATTTCATTATAACGGCCTTCCGGTGAATCTTCTGCGGCGCCGTCAACTGGGGTCATCAGGTACTCCCGCAGGGGATACCCGGAGTCACCTAAAATTTGTAACATCAAATTACTTAAGAGGGTTTAAAAAGTGTATCTTCAAAATCCTAAACCGCGTGGCGTAAAAAATAGGAGCGACATGAACGTGCGTACGTAGCAGGAAAACAAACTTCTCAGTGCAATATTTGCATAGATTAAGATGAGATTTGTTTATTTACTTCTTAATAAATTGAGGGACACTACTTTCAACTAACCGTCGCTAAGCCTAAATCGCGAACGACTGTAGGCGTACTGTCCCACAGTGTTAAGGGTCCGCAGTAAGCTCTAATCGATGTAGTTTCGTTCTTATTTTAACTACACTCGTATTGTCATGAAATGTATTTACATGTATTAATATTAGTTCTTATTCCATAGGGTGTTTCACTTTTGTATGGGCAAAAAAAATTGTGATATTTTCCCTGACTTTACTCACGCCCTAAGTTTCTCTGATATAAAAATGATATATATAAAATTTTATTGAGATTGGACAACGTTTAAAGGTTGCACACTTTTGAAAGTAAAGCCAAAGCCCCATACATTACGAAAAAAATTACTTTTTTATAAATTAATCAAATATAATGAACCAACACTAAAAAAGAATGGACAAGTCGAATTTAATGTCATAATATATTAAAAATGAGAACTTATTCTTTGGAAGTAGGAATAAATTCTAAAAAATATTTATAGGGCACTTTTATGAAAACCTAATTCCCAGTGTTTTACTACATTCATAACTATAATAGATTAGTGTACTATATGTAAACATCCAATTATGGCCTAAAATTAAGAAAAAAAACCGGGATCTAGGTTACTTTATAAATAATACCATATTAAGGTTAAAGTAAATTCACACACGTGCTTAAAGAATAAAATCCTTTTTTTATATTTGACGATAGAATCTACTTTCCCAAGTAATTTTAGTGTTGGTTCATTATTTTTTATGAATTTATAACAAAGTATTTTTTTTCGTAATGTATGGGGCTTTGGCTCCACTTTCAAAAGTGTGCAACCTCTAAACGTTATCCAATCTCAATAAAATTTGAAATATATCATTTTTATATCAGAGAAACTTAGGGCGTGAGCAAAGTCAGAGAAAATTTCACAATTTTGAAAAATGAAACACCCTATTATCCCATAATAATTATTAGAGCAAACGATACCTAAAAGGTATGCCGTCTCGCCAGTACCACTCAGCTCAGCGAAATGGTCGCATATGACGCTGTTGTCCCATATAAACGCGTCGTGAGTGGCACGCACCGCCATACGATGCGTCAACGTTTAATATTTGATTTTGGTCGTCGCGAATCTGAAACCGAATTTCAAATTATAGTTATTTCCTTTGACTATTTTTCAAACCATATTCAAATTAATAATGAAATAGCTATAGATAATAGATACAGTTTTTTTGTACCCAATTAGAATGAAGTAATAATGATGATGTTGAATGATGTTGCCGTGTGGTGACGGCAGTAAGAATACATTTGTCACCACCCCAACTCCTCTTGTGGGTGTCGTAAGAGCCGACTAAGGGATTGAAGGATCACTGACCATTCTACAAGATTGATGATGGGTAGCAG
>JALPQI010000008.1:0-13953 GCA_025490895.1 Thaumatotibia leucotreta | reverse complement strand
AAAGAAAAATACAATTTAAAAGATATTTAATAAAACAATCATCAAACACTCAACACCTGTATGTTTTGCAAAGTAAATGAATTTGAATATTAGTTGTTGCACAAAAAGATGCCCCCTACGTAAATCATCGAAACTTAAACAAACGTTTTTTTTAACTTTCGATGATTTATGTCGAAAATATAACAAAAATAAGTAATACCTGTTTTTATCTAAAATACATAGGTATCTATAATTGGCGTTTTAAGGACACGGTCGATTATCTTAAAATCATAAGTAACGTGAAACTCAAACATACCTTATAAAATATTATACCAGTACCACGTCACACGTCGGGCTTTGACTGAGGGGTGCTCCGGGTGAGGGTCCTCTTAATGGGTCAAACTCGAATCATGTCGAGTGTCGATATTGTATGTATGGGAAAACGACTTACTCACAACTTTCTAGCATTTTACTTAATCAATCAGTCATCAGAATATTATGCTACTATCTTTCAACAGAAAGTTTTAAAAAATCACTTACATTTCCGTACATTCATCATACGTAGTCAAAATAAGGCATTTACATATGATAATTGAATCAATACACTACTTCATACAGCTACTGTTTATTACGGCGTAAATCTAAGAGATATTACATATCAGATTGATTTTTAAATCGTGGTGAAATGTGGGAGTTAATAATTAATGAGACGTAACGATTTAGTTGAGGGTAAAAAGAGGCGTCATATGTACCGATTAACTTTATGAACGGTTAACCACATGCGCTTGGAGATCCAGCACTTCGTTCAGCTATGCTATTCTCTTATTCACACATTCAACGCTGTGTTCGTTAACGAGCTCGACGTCGAGACAGCCTTGTCTAAAATCCTAGCTGTTTGATTTAACATAAGGAATCGAGGCCGTGAGCGAGATTGTGGGCGAGTTCGTCGCTGTTTTTCGTTAGAGAATACGAAGTTCATACATTTAGGGCCCCCCTCTCACCTAGCGTCTCCCGAACGTCGACGCCTCACCAACGCCCGCGCGGCGTCGACGACGCGCTCCTGCGTCTAGGCTGCGCCTGTCGAACGTCAACGTCGCATTGACGTCCGCGCGGCGTCGGTGCCGCGTTAGCGCCGCGCCTCCTCGACGTTAATGGCGGCTGTCGAGCGACGAAGCGCCTTGTCGGCGCCCACGCAGCGGCTCTCCCCCCGCACCCTGCCCGCCGCATCTTACTTACTTTACTTGACTAGTCTTTACGTAATCCATGACTTTATTTGATAATCGAACAAATTTTGAACAGTAAGGTACGTGTATCCTATTTGGTGCCTTTCAACTGATATTATTGAGACGCGGTGGGTTGCGTGCTCTGTCCGCCGCAATGACGCTGCGTGGGCGCCGACAAGACGCTTCGACGCTCGACAGCCGCCATTAACGTCGAGGAGGCGCGGCGCTAACGCGGCGCCGACGCCGCGCGGACGTCAATGCGACGTTGACGTTCGACAGGCGCAGCCTAGACGCAGGAGCGCGGCGTCGACGCCGCGCGGGCGTTGGTGAGGCGTCGACGTTCGGGAGACGCTAGGTGAGAGGGGGCCCTAAACGTCAAACTCTCGACGCAGTGTAGTTCCAGTTCCACTAGTGTCGTTTAAAGTACATTAGTGAATACCGTTTTTAGGCTCGACGCTGCCGCAGCGCTGACACAGCGCTGACAGCAAGGCGGTTTCCTTAGAGAATAACACTGCAGGGGGGGCATCGCCCTATGATATGATAGTATTTTATACTTAAAACAGCACCTAGGCATAAGTGCCTAAGTCCAGTGTATCTATCCAACAGTAGTATATGGCGATTGTGGGCATTTACCTCCTAATGCGTTCATACGCATAGTTAATAGGAGAGGCCTACGTCCAGCAGTGGACTATCATAGGCTGATGATGTTATTTTATGTTATAGTACTATATAACTATAAAATGCGACCCTCGAAATTTGTAGAACCCAAGTTATTTCACTGTTGAATAAACTAGTTAATACTCGTACTATACTATTCAGTGGGACACATCACATTACTTTATCATTAGATTCCACCTACGACATCGTGGTACGTTGGCGTAATTTCGCCGTAAGCAATGTTAAATTAATTCAAATATGGACAGAACATACGTTTCAGTTACGTGCAAATAAACATAAACACAGGTAATAAGACGTTGAATAACTAGTGGCTCATATCTAGTGAAAGTATTTTAATACTTTTAGTACCTATGACACTTATCAACTTTCACCCTTTGGCATCCTACATAAGGAGTACTTACCTACCTATCTACTAATTACAATAGAAGATAATCTTACAAATATGGTTAGGTTACACGTTGAGTAAGTATCATTTAAAGTGAAAATCAATTAGATGTACACAATTTTAAGCTCTTTTTCTATTTCCTATACTAAAAAGTTACTTAGGTAGGCAGGTACCTAATTCCTATTAGCTACAACTCCATTCACCGTTGTAAACGTACCTACCTACCATTTTAATTTCCATATTCAATAAAAATTTACACATTATAACGTAGGAATATACAACGGATAGGTAAAGATAGGAACTTATTTTGTACTACGGTTCTCCATATTATGGTCTTGATCAATAATGGTTTTGAAAATACTTGTAGTTTATTGCTTAAAACTGTATTAGCCAGCAACGCAGATATAGTATAGTAATAGTACAATGTTGACGCACGGGTTGACTTTACAGGTTCACTGTATTTGGCTACGTTAGTACGCGAGGTACTTATAGCATTGTAAAGCAGCAGCACATTTCGATTAGGTACTAAGTAACGTCACAGGTAAAAAATATTTGGAGATAATTTTAATTGAGTGCGGCATACAATTTTTTACTAAGTGTGTATTCGCTTTTCGACTCTAATTTTCATACGTTCCTATCAACAAAGAATCGAATCTAAATATGGTCCCCAAGTATAGTAGTCTTAAGCTTTCCAGCGTTGGTATTTCTTGGCTTACTGTACCATTCTGCGCCGGGTGACGCAGTGGTATGGTAGATTTGAGATAGCTGATACAAATGTAAATAAAACTGCACAAGTGCACATCTATTTAATAAATCCACGAATGATTAGTATTATTTCCTACATATATGTGAATGTCTTCTTAACAAAAATATATTCAAGCAACTCAAACACAGTGTGTGTTCGTTAGAGTTTGACAAAATAGTTTATAATAAATAAAACTACCAAAGATAAATAACAGCCGGGTAATAGAAAACATTAATATTTCCAGCTGCCATTTCGACAGCGCTAACTTCGTGTGTTTGGGCTTAGCATTATATTATTTATGACTCCATTTAAGAGAAGATTTGTCGAATCTAACAACATGTTAGGGAAAAGCCTTCTGTGTTTTTTATTGAGTATTTTACGATTGATACTTAAGCGAACAGAGCTTTATGGGCAGGGTATAAGATATTTTATGAGAAACATAGGGATCACCGACCGATTTGTATTCGAATAATCCATAAATTCGAGACTAAATCCAAGGTTTCAAATGCATAAAACAATATACAAATATATCACTTACCTACCTACAATTTAGAATTCAAAATAAATTAATTGGTTAACCTAATGTTACAAATGCATAAATCAGAACAACAATATTTCGGGCGCCAAACGAACTTTTAAAAAAATATTGCTTTTCTTTATTTTTAGTTACCTACTAATTAAAATTCGATTCGAAAAAAGCAGCACCCAACAGACGAGTTGCAAGCGCGACTGGCGCGAGCCTCAACGACCTTTAACGAGCAAAATTCCGAATCCAAAAATAGCTTAAAATCGTTATAAATTAACCAAATCTGCGTCCCCGAAATCATTGATTTAAGTAAAAGGGGTAGATGAGTGAAGCTCATAGTTTGTCAACACGGCAAGCCATACCCGCACCCACACCGTCGCAAATACTACACACTACTGTAATGTCTATGTGCACAATGCGTAATAGAGGATAAAATAATACGAATTATGTGGTTGTGCAAACGAGACCCCCATATTTTGCGCAATACACATAGAGCAACAGAGATATACATAGCAATTAGATCTTAGTGCAAGCAAGACATTCTCTCGATATTCTTTCTAATTTTAATTTTTCTAACAATCCCCGCTACTCCTGGTACATCGCTTACCGAGTTTTGGGATTAGATATTGCCAATTTAAAGGGCTGACCTCTGATTGCATACATTTACAACGGTCATTCGGGTCTCACTTATACTGAACCGACTACGACGCCCGTTGCATCATTGGAATTACGCCATTTACGCTAGTTCGGTAGCGTCGGAAAACAAAATCAATAACAATACGAGTAACGGGTACCTACTCATTTCATGATGAAACAGAATTAAAATGAAAGATGGTTTAATAGTGAATATAGTGTAATTATTTATATGAACGAATATTATTATTATCTCCTTTATTCAAATATTTTCTTAGGCTTAAGTTGCTATAATACGGTTATAAAAGTAAAATACAATACACCATACTAAATATAAACACATTATAAAAACGTAATCTAGGATGCCGCCGGCAACGGGGCGGGCCCAAGCTGCAAAGGTCGCAGAGAGCGAGGAACCGACGGACTATCCGCGCCGTGTCCAGGATTACCGCCTTCTGCACCTGACCCTTGATTCAGCCATCTAGCGAGAGACTCTAAGACGTCGACGAGCACAGCCCCGCGCTGCGATCGATCTACCAGCACGATATTAAGCTTACAATAGTCCTGCTTGGCTACAATAGTCCTGTCCGTGATGATAGGTGTCGATCCCAATAGAGCGTGCTGGCACGACCATTTTCGAGAACTGGTGCAGTTGTGTACTACAGTATGGGCAGTATGGCACTTCGACGTCCACAAGGCCGTATTGAAGAGCAAGCTGCTGGTTTATAATACTGACTATGAGGTATTATTATTATTAATTACTCAAATGTAAGTACCATACATTGAACATACATTGAAATAATTAATAATTTTAATGTATGGTACTTGCATTTGAACAGTAACATTTCAAATGTTACTACTCAAAACTATCGCTTAAAAGTCAATATACCAGCTAATTTGAAGAATGACGGTGAAACTTGTGGTCAAATAACTTTGCCCCACTAGTGAAAAAGAAGAAAATAGTATTCTTTACGGAAAAATACATTCACACATTCATAAGTATCTAAGCATTACACAAAAACATCATGTTCATGTGCAAATAATCAAACGTAGATCACTATCCATAGAGAGTTTCGAAAAATACCTAAAAAAATGTATGTTGAATTTAATAATGTAGCTATTTTAATTTAGCTATTAAGTTTATGTATAAAATAAATATTGCAAAATAGACTTAACTTTGTTACATTCGTTTTAAATACTAGGAGCGCAGGAATTAAAAAATACATGTTCATCAGGATTTATTTGCTGACGTTATGGCGTGACGATGTACGTGTTACTCTCGTAGGTTTTAGACATTTATCTGTTTCTCTCACTCAAAAAACAAGAATCATTTAAAATTTTAACTGTCTAAAAAATATATTATCAAATTATAAACAGTACTTACGCATGAAAAGTGATTCCGTGAGTTTTGTTTTTATGTTTGGAGCTGTTAAAGCAGTAAAAAAGGCATGATTTTCGCTTTTAAGCCAATATCGGTTCCAGAAATTTTGGCTCCTGACAAGCTGTTGACACATGGCCTGCCATCACACGACTAATTCAAAACAGGTCCCGGGACCTATATTCGATGGCACACTTTCGTGCGCCTGGTACCATAACTACCCCCTTTTACTTAAATCAATGCCCGAAATTCTATTTTTATGTCAATAGATCATGCTTTGACCGTGTTTCATTAATTTCGTGATCCGAAAGGTCCGATTAGAGCGATAGCGATATGGCGTCTCGGTCGATGCAGATCGTGAACTCTGCGGCCGAAGGGCGGTCGTGTCGGACGCGGCGCGAATGCGGGAAGCGCGGGAAACCGTAGTCTATGGTTCTGAAGTGTTTTTTTTTTTTAATTTGTGATTGGACTATGGATTGGATCGGACATTTAGAGTAACGGAATGGAATGATTTGGTAAGTTTCTTTTAATCGTATACGTTTTGATTCTTTAGTTCGAATGATTAAAAGGGCATAGGTGTAGGTGTACCTAGGAATTAAAGTTGCTAATTAATTCACTTTAATTCTACTTATGCAAGAAATTTTTGATTATAATATTAAAATGATGCTAAAATATTTTTAAACAATACTTTCTTCGGAAACTGAACATAGAACCACAGAAGTCTATAATTCTGTGCATAGAAGCTTATTATATTAAACAAGTTGGTACTTTCGTTGGTACGTCGTTTAGGTAATTAATTAATTATTATTGTTTTTAATAGCTAATCATTATTCAATAAAAATATGCAAAGATGGATTTAATTGCATAGCTGCCAGATAAAACAATTTAAAAAACTGGATAGGTAGGTATTTTACAAATGGGTACCTCACTTTATTTTTATGTTTATTTTATGTTTGAGTATATAGCAATAATAAATTAATAAATAGTACAGTCAAATACAGTTATGTCTTATACCAACCTCGGACCAGCATCGCATTTCTTAAATGAGTTTAATACTGGCTTTGTGAGACTATGTAATGCCAAGGTTTAGTAGATAAATTAGAGTACCTACTTGTAAAGTATAATCCATAAAAATAATAATGTAAAATAAACTTCATTTTAAGTACAATAAAATATTATGAAATGAAATAGCGGGCATGATAATTTAAATTTATATTGAAAAAACTAGATACTGTATTGTATGGAACAACGTCTTTCCAAGACAAGGCTTCTTATAATCGTGTTCTTGGATATAAAATAACAATACCTACATTTTTTTTTTTGTAATACCAATAGTTCATAATAATCATAATATTTATAATTCAAAAGTTCATAGTATTTTAACGATAGTTAATAAGTTGTATTTTAACGATAGCAATTTATACCTATCTATGCGTTAACCGATTCGTTGCGGGTTCCATTTTCAAAAACTTCTATCTATGGCGGCGAACCATTTTTTCATGATACGCCAAGCGTGCCTTACGCCATAAAATATGATGACACGCCTATCGTGTCATACGCCATTCGTTAAAAGCATTCGTGACACGCCTGGCGTGTCATCCGCACTGAAACGGTAAGCGGGGGATAAAGGTAAATAGTAGGACATTTGTTTTTGTGGCTCACTTAGTAATTAGTCATCACATCACTATTAATAATTGGATAAAAACGGCTATCTGGTCAATTTACCTAAGTACCTAGGTATACAGAGTGATTACGGGATCGTGATCCCAACTGTGAAAAACGTGTTAAGATGGTCTTTCTGAATAAGGTTTCCCATGGAACGAATATGAATATCACGAAAAAAAATTTACTGATTTCATACCGACCGGTGCGGAAATGTTCATAAATTTCAGTCTCGTTTCATAATTTTGTAAACACATTTGAAAGGAATTAGTATGGAGAAATGTATACATATTAATGAACTCGAACTTAACTAGCCGTAAAAAAAGTACGTTTGTTCATATAGGTCCCATGGGAAACATTGTTCAGAAAGACCATCTTAACACATTTTTCACAGTTGGGATCACGACCCCGTAATCACCCTGTATACAAGGTTGAATCACAATCGTAATACAGATAACAAAACATGAATCTATCAATGACTGTGTACAACTTTACCTATGTAAAAACAAAAAAAAAAACACTTCTTTCATGTGTGTTGGTAAACACTTCTCAAAATCAGCAATATGTTTTTGCCTTTGCAAAATCAGCCTCATATTAAATAAACTTTATCAAAATTATTCATACATTCAGGTTCAATCTTATTCCAATTTAGGTTTTGATTTCACTCTGAATATTTTTATAATCAATTGATCATCCACATCTGCGACCATAATATAACATGGACGTCTAACGCCAGCTTAAAAAATGCCCCCAAAACCAATTGTTCAATTGTGCCAAGATGGGTAGGACATAACGCCTTTCTTAACACCGCGCATATTTCAGCGCAACATCTTTGACAAATGTTTGTAGAATATAGCCAATCAAAACTTTGATGGGCCAATCACAACTATCTTTAAATGGTGGTTTAAGTTTTTATAGGTTGATATTGAAATTCATTAGGTACCGTGATGCATTTAAGAGGGGGTGACAGTTGTCAACAAAAATTCAGAACCGTTTTTGAAAGGCAATTTAGAATGGTGAGCGGCTTCCATGTTTTATTTGTTCGTAGATCGACATCATCAATAGAGATGTATTATATTCAATATTCGTAGCACTTTTCAAAATAGAGTAGGTACGTTTTCAATAATCATAAATCTATTAAATTCACCTTTCAGTTACCAAGATATATTTTATTTGTATTTCCAAGCTTGTTTTGCATGTTATCTAGATCTACGACTTATAATTTAGAATGTTTACAACCTATTGGTTAATAATCAAGTGAACTTTATTGTTTCATTGTACTGTACAGGAAAACTTCGTTTCTGGGATGGTTCAGAGACTACAGACAACCATGAACGGTAATAAAAATAATTGCAACTCGTAAACAAGTAATCCATCCATGTTTAACAGAGTGAAACATAAGTTATTAGTTTACTGCGCATTAATCTGATTTTCTATGTGTTGTTTACTCAGCCTTTCTTTAGGTTTTAATACATAAGGTACATAACTTTTCCAAGTAGGTATTTTTTATCAAATAGTAGGTATTAATATTAATGCTATCTTTTTAATTATTTTTCTTACTTAAGGTGAAATTTTAATGCTTGTTCTCCGTGTAAGGGCTTGTTCAAATGTTCAGTATAGTTTTCCAATTAGGTAAAAGAGAAGAATTTTTGGTTTACGTGAAAAAAAAATGTTATGGGGTAGGTTTTTTATAGGATATAGGTGCCTAGGTGTCTATTTATTGAGATTTGTCTTATAGTCCTTCCACGGAAGCTTAGTTTCTACAATAAGTTGGAAAAGTCAAATCTAAAATGCAGATTCATTAAAATATGTTGAAAATATGTTAGTGTACCATATTTATTTACGGCTTCTTTACATGTTTTCGCTCTTATAAACTGAATGAAAACTACAAAGAGTTTGTTCGAAAAGCGATAACACGTGAATTGTATCGGCGTGTCTTACTGGCAGATGCCTAGTTACACTTCCCGCCCAGAATAGATTTCTCACATTTTACATGAAAATATAAGTTTGCTATTAACACAACATTAGCATGCAATTGCATAAAGAGTAAAAACGGGAAACGGGACAGTCCCTAAGGTGCATGTATTTAGCTTGTATAGCACCCCAGGATGCTTAGCCAAGTTGCCAATCGCTAACGCTTAGTAGCGTATCGTAGTTTTCCCTTTCTGTCACTCTTTCATATTAGTACTACAAAGACAGTTAGCTGCGTTTCGTTTACCATTGTCGATTAAGCGATTGGCAACTTGTCTAAGGGCTTTTTCACTTCTAGGGACACAAAATTAGCTTAACTCTCACAAAAAGATGAGTGATGTCGTTACAAAACTGACACCCCTTTTTCTGCAAATAAATACCTATATCTTATCTTATCGAAGTTAACTTTTTTCTGAGAGTTAAAAAGCTATAATATATGTGTCCCCAGAAGTGAAAATGCCCCTAAGCACCCTGGTGTGTATTGAACTATTAAAAACGCTATTAAGTGATTGCCTCGGCGCAATTAGTTCTTGAGAAAGGGGATTATGAGTTTTTGCACAATAAACTCGATAGGCTTTGTAATTCTATTATGGTTTTCTTACATAGTTCTCACCTCTCATTTATCTTCCGCGTGCCTGTTGTCAACGCCACTACCCGCTACGTTATTAGCATAAACACGGCGATTTCTTATTTGTAATCAACTATTTAGTTCGTAAACCATTATTTTTTTAACTCCATTTTCAAGTAATATTTATTTTACGCAATTTTTGACGTTTGTTTTAGTAAGTTGGTTTTGGGATATTAAATTCTATTCTAATTAACATTTTGAAGAAGATAAAAATCATCAATCTTTAGCACACTACGACCATAAATAACATGGACGTCTAATGCCAGCTCAAAAATGCCCCCAAACACAATTGTTCAATTGTGCCAAGATGGGCAGGACATAGCGCTTTTCTTAACACCGCGCATATTTCGGCGCAACGTCTTTGACAAATGCTTATAGAATATAGCCAATCAAAACTTTGACAGACCAATCACAACTATTTTTAAATGGCGGTTTAAGTTTTTATAGGTTGATATTGAAATTAATTACCATGATGCATTGAAGAGGGGGTGACATTTGTCAACTAAAATTCAGGACCGTTTTTGAAAGGCAATTTAGTACGGCGTGCGGCTTCCATGTTTTATTTATTCGTAGTTAGCACACATTACAATAACAGTGATAATAATTATGGGGTCCACGGAAAAAACATGTCGAATGCTTAAAAAAATCTGGGCAAATTCACACCTTATTCTGTTAAAAGTAACGTGGTTTTCCCTTCTGTAATTTGAATTGACTAGACATGTTCTTTCCGTCAGTCGACTGGCTTTCCATAGCATTTGACGTTTTTGACACATATCGTGAAACTCGTTCACAGATATACAGGGTGATTCTTGAGTCATGAGCAGGAGTGAACCGGATACTAGGGACGGTGACTCTGAGCTCGTAATTTTTTTAAGAGTTGTTTTGCTGATTTTTTTGGTTATCACCGTAGTGCCAGTCCCTAGTATGCTGTTCACTCCTGCTCGTGATCCAAGAATCATCCTGTCTTTTTACATTAAGTAATACTACTAAATATCAATAATTTTAACTAAAAATGTATGTGAACTCAAGGTTTAAAGTTTTATGGTGGTAAGCAATAAATCGAAGATTTTCATCTCAAAGTGCGTGATTATGGAATACTTAGGTTTGTTTACTTTTTTTATTCTAACAAATGGTATAGGTACTGACCTATTTTGATATATTCATTCTCTATTATTATTATCCACAATTTTTGTACTTTTATTTTTATTATTTGCCCTAATAAAATATAAAGCAATTATGAGTTCACATGACTTTATTGAATGTGGGAAAAAATAAAAAAACGCTAAAACTGCTTAAACATAATAGGTACCTAATATGTTTGCATGCTTACTTAACATAACATTTTGCTATTAAAGTGGGTATTAATTAAAAATTATCTATCTGGGCTCAATAATTTCAATAATAGATAAGATAACAAACCTGGGGAAAAAACAGGCATATTTTAAAATTGGGATATCGTAAAAAGTATACTTTTCAGTACAGTTGGTTGTTTTTACGCACTAATCCCCAAACGGGCTGTGTTTATGCTTCTTGCTGTTCAAACATAACTATAAAAATAGCTACTTGTCATTCAAATCTAGAGTATAGTAGATAACTATTACTCGATAATAACTGCCAGGAGTGCACTGATGGCCGCCTCCTGGACGGCCAGTGCACTCCTGGCAGCGATCCGTCTCAAACGAGCTCCGTACGGTTGACCTAAGCTGGAGGGAGGCTAAAAGTGTTGCTGAGGACAGAGAGGCGTGGCGCGATCTTGTGAAGGCCCTTTGCACCTCTGCGGTGCCTTAGGACGTCAACAACACATATTACTCGATTTTAAAAATATGTTTCTTTTTACGAAAACAGCCTATCAATTATTTTTAAAGAACTTTCCCTTCATGTTACGTTGTCTTGGGTCACCCGGTATAATGAGGGTATTCTGAATAGACGTTCGGGCGGCATCACTGAGGCGTCAGATCCAGAAACTTGTCTAAATTTTCAGTGCGCCTATAGTTACTTTATATAGGTATATTCTGTGCTATAGTTTCGTGTTTACCTAAATGTTTTGTAATAAAATAATATAAAAAATAAAAATACCTTTTAGTTAGTTTTTCTTTGGGGCTAAAAAATATGTTTCTTAGCGGGACCTTACGGCTAAGTGGCGCCAACTAGTGGCAGACGTTTTCGAGAAAACCCTCATTACCTAGGCACGAGTATTATTTGCCATAGGAAAAAGCGAAATGCATCTTTCCCACGTTTCTGGAAGCTTAAGCTAAACAAGTGACAGTCACGTGTGCCCGCAGGCTAGGCGCATGCGTGAAGTTTCACAGTAAAAGTCACGTGAGCATTTTCATCGAGGGGCCGCACATAGTGTGCCACTAAGAGGGATAGACATAGTCACTTACTACTAAGACGAAAGTGCCACACAGGCACTTAGTGACGTATTCAACGCATTTGTCTGGCACTTACATTTAGCATCTAATGCACACACACACAAAAAATAGTGGCACAGTGATAAGGACGGACGATTATCGTTCCTTTTCACTTCCACTAGTAAAAAGTTTCATAAGACCATCCCTTTCGTTCTTGCTATTATTATAACGTTGTCAAATCCATATTAATCCTACATTCATGATTTCCATACATTATTATGATCACGTGACCCGCTAATCGTATACGACTGCAGAATGGAATCTTGGCTTAGGCAGCTGGGCCTCAGCTGCCGCGATATACGATTGACGTGCTGCCTCTCTCTCGCAATTATGAATTCGTATTCGTGTGACAGAGAGGCACGTCGATTGTGGTTCGCGATGGGCCATCGGACTACGTTTGCAGACGAAGTCTAATGCTCAAAAGCTTATCTTTATCACCTCAAGCCTGCTGGGAACTGGGAACCTCATCTAATAAATCGATTAATGAATCCTTATTACAAGATGGTAACAATTTAATTTAATAAATAAATTATTTGCATACTAATCGTGAAATAATTAAATAAACACTAGAACAATTCTCTTTCAAAAGTATTTTTAGTATAACAAATTATGTTATTATATGATTCAGATTTCCCCACGGCCCTATATTTCGATGCTATTAGTTTAGTCATTAGTTAATAACTACAAGAAAAAAATTACAAGGCCTAATATAATATCTTCTGAAATAAAACTATGAAAACGGATAAAGTCGCCTCGGACGCGAGTTTATCCGCTTTCATAGTTTCATTTCATTTGTAATGTAATACTCGCGGTAACCGAAGTTAATATTTTCTGTTTCTCAAAATATTGACGTTGGTTTCGAGAAATATGACCAAGATATCTACATACCTACCTATACAGGGTGTCCCAAGAAGTAGTGATATACTGAAGGTGAGTGGTAGAGGACCTCAAGGGCTATCCAAATCACCCCCATGTATGTTTCGCGATTTTTCGTATTTTCGGAGTTATGATTTTTTTTTCTTATTTTTCACCCAACACCGACTACGATGTGATTTTTATTTCTGGTAGCATGAGTTGCTGTAATAGACGCTTGTTTTTTTTTTTGGTGTAAGCTGATAGATTGGTCAACCTAGAATAGTAACATTTACTATTGTTAGATCTTTAAAATATAGGCTAAGAAAAAATAAAATGTCAAAAAAAATTACCCAGTGTTTTCAAAACTTCAAAGAGCATTTAAAAAATAAAATTACATAAAAAAATACCGTTTAGCTTTTAAAAACTTGCTCTATCTATCGGGTAGCTACGCAAAAAAATCATTATTATTTTTAAATTATTAAGATGTAACAACAATCGCATCAAATCATCATCAAACTTCTTTTGTTTTTTTTCTGTTAGTGGCCAGTGCGTGATTCAGAACGAAATTGATTAAGAGAGGTTTTGCTTTGCTTTAAATAATTTTCACTGAAAGTAAGAAATTTAAATTTTGCATTTAAGTAGGTACTACATTTAGATTTCCATTTTTAGATTGAAGCCATGCGAATAGTCCAATGAAATTTTTTGCGTAGCTACCCGATAGATAGAGCAAGTTTTTAAAAGCTAAACGGTATTTTTTTTATGTAATGTAATTTTTTAAATGCTTTTTGAAGTTTTGAAAACACTGGGTAATATTTTTTTTGACATTTTATTTTTCTTAGCCTATTTAAAGATCTAACGATAGTAAATGTTACTATTCTC
>JALPQI010000006.1:0-13419 GCA_025490895.1 Thaumatotibia leucotreta | reverse complement strand
GTTATCGAGTACGCAGAGAGAGTTGGTGTCGATGCTAATCGAGAGAAGAAGTTGCGATCGACCCCGACAAATGCGGTTCAACACACAAACTTGCTCCTGCGAGTTCGCCGAGAAAGCCTTCAGCTATTCCCAATATGCAATACAGGTTGATTTGAGATATGATCCGATTTTGAGAGGCAATGTCTTACATCTAATTAGGTAATAAATGGGGTACATACATGAGTATGTACAATTATAATACCATACGAAGACACGTGTCCCATGTAAGTAAATCAAACTCGAAAGACGATTCTCCGTAAATATTAGATGTAATGATAAATTATTAAACTGAGCTACGAAAAAAAATCTAAATTGAGAAATAATCCATAAAAGTATTAAGTTACTTCCCAAAACCAACTTCATTAACTTAATAATAATAACCTAATTAATACATACAATAATTTTAGAATTATAACAAACGTGAGAGTGAGACTCAAACATACGAAACAGGTTACTCACGTAATTTTAGTCAATCTACAATAATTTCAGGGGCCATTTAATTTTTCTACAACTCAAAGTAAAATACAACAAAATGTAATTTCAAATACCTACAAATGTTCAAGAAAAGCGGTATTAATTTTAGTGTAAAGTATGTTTCAGAATATTGCACGTCTATAACGATATTAGCAGATTAGAAACTGTTACAAGCATGAATCTCCGGAAGGGTTCAAATTAGCCGTAAACCGTCATCATAATTAACGGCCCCGGCGACATCAAGAAGGCAACACGAGAAGTCGTGTCGCGGCCTTCCGCTCCACTTGTCAAAGGCTCCTCGATCCACTACAAAGATATTATATCCAAGTTGGGACTTCACAGTTGTACACATTCTATTTTAGTGAGTTTGGAACGACGAAGTTACGACTGCCGACAGTTCAGATGGCTACGGATTGCCGGGACAATCTCACCCCTGTTTAAGGTTTTAAGCCAACCAAACTGCGAAATTTTAAAGTTTCCAACTTTGGAGTTCAACTGTTCGAAACTTGTTTTAAATGTTTGATTTATCTTTCATGTTTCAATAAAAGGCTTGTATTTGTTTGGTGTCGCAAAGGAAAAGTTGCATTCCGGGTTTAAAATTAGTGCATTTTAATCTTCTTTGTGGCTTAGTTAATCGCAGTTGATACGGAAAATACTGATCAAAATCGAAACTGAAATGTTCTATGCGTTATTGAATGCGAAATCATTATAAATTATTGAAATTAATGTTCCGGCTTTCGGGTATCATTAGAGGCGGTAGGGCGCGAGCGGGCAGCGATTTGTCGCTGTCTGCGGGCCGCCTATTAAATTAACTTATTGTCGACACTCCGTGCCTCAAAGCGCGCTTCGAGCTAGGTCACGTACTTCGGAACGTTTTTAAGCGCACTTCCGTTTTTTGAGTCGCTCACGCCACTCTGAAAGCTCTTTATAACATTGCTCGCAGATTTACTATACAGAGTGCCCCATCTTACTTTGATTTTACCTATACATTGATTTTATTGAATGCGAGTGGTCAAAATTTCATTTAGTGTTATCAATTTTACATTCTAATGGGATTGCTCTTATTGATGGATTGAAACGCAGGCTTCATGGTTTCGGCGCTAATCAATTTCACTAGTTTGACAGCTTACTTTCGCAGCAAAACAAAGCTTTCAAAATAATGTTAGCAATGGTACAAACCAGTTCGTTTTCATTAGAGGAAGAGTGTTTGCCAGTATAATAGAGGCTCGTGGGCACCGGGGCGTCGCTGTTTATTTGTTATAAGATGTGTGTCGGTGGTGTTATTAAATTCCCGTCTTTTTTCCCTAATCTCGTTGTCGACACGCCCCGCGGGCCCTCATCGGAAATGGCATTATTTCCCAGTCGGAGCCCCACAGCGGTCACCGGATACTCCCCGCTACCAATCCTACCCCCCACCCTCAAACTCATGTTTGAGAACTTTTATCTATTTCCGTACCGTACACTTTTCATTTCTTTGTCTTATGTGAATAAAGAGCAGGTTAGTAAGATTTTTCCTCAGAGGTTACCGATTGTCGAAGATGCAGTGAAAACATTAAAATAAATTACAAAGTTTACCAGGAAATACACTTATCCTCTTAACCAGCATAAGTGAGTAATATTACGAGTATACTACATTTTTGGAGAGGTTTGTGCATTACCTGAATAATAGCGAGCCAAAATAAAACTACTTGAAACGAAGCCCGCGATAGCATGCAAATAATTTAATCTTATTAAAGGCGCGCTAATGAAGTGAACCGACATAAGTCAGCCGCTAATGAAAGGAAACACAATCCGTGTTTACTTTGCCATTCAACCAGGCATTTTGTTCGCAGAATGGTTCATATTGTGTTACTTAACGATTATCAAAATATTTTCTCCCTTCAGGTATTCCGGCTCGCAGAACATTATATACTACCGCAAATACCAAAACAAAGTAAGGACAAAACCTGAAGCGATCGTAAAACAAAACATACGAGTAATATCACAATACTTCATATTAATATAACATTGAAACATAATAAAATACTTTGAACAAGTTAAGACGCACTGTGTCCAATAAGTAGGTGTGAACTGAGAATGACTAGGAAAAATAGAAGTTATATGATACACTAAACACTGATTAAATCTCCTGGCTCTGAGTTGCATTATATCAATATAAAGGAGCAGCATAATTGATCAACGTTATTAATTAGATATTCTAGGATACCGCAGCAAACGCAATAGTCGTTGTTAGATTTTTTTTAATTTTGCAGGTTCAACCAAAATTTTCGATCATTGTGAGTGACAGTGAGAACTTTATTATTAAAACATGCACAATTTGAACTAAGGTTTCAACATCGCACACCTAGATCAAAATAATCTGGATTATGTTTTACTTTTCGCTCGATTTCTTTCAATCGATTTACTGTCTTTGTGTGCCCATTGCATAAGATCAAATTGTTCCCTGTAATTAATTATATTGATGACCATTCCCATACTTAAAAAAATAAATAACTTTATTCGTTAATACATAACAAATTATATTGATACAATCAATAAATAATGTCAGAAATTAACAAATAAATTAAATATATATTAACATAACATGGCTAGATTATTTATATTCTCATTATTGCTTATTGAACACCCCTCCCAATTAAACAACATTCATCAGGAGGATCTCATAAAAACAATAGGTAGGTAGGTATTTGTACGTTATGTATGTTAAGCCTTACTAATTGCCTAGCTTTGTTCGGCATCCAGGTACGTATTATTTTGCAGAAAATATATTTAAGAAGTATTACTGTAACAATATTTTGAAATAGGATTGTTTTCGTTTTACAAAAGAAACCCGACAACGATTTAGGTTGTGTACTCACAAAACAAATACTAAAAGATATCAAAGAGCCACAAACAGCTTCTTAAAAATGAGGGTATTGTGAAGTTGTTTCACGAACACTTTGAAAATTCTCACGTTCCCGATATTTGTCGCGTCGGTCGCATTGTATGGAAAGTTGGACTCGGCACCTGCGAGAGCTTATATGAGGACGTCTGTTCTCTCATTGTTCCTCAACTTCCTCGCTACAACTTCTGCCCTCACTTATTGTGGCAACTCATATCTTTTTCATTTTTAAAAATCTAAGTATCAAAACGTGTTGGAGATATTAGCGTCTCAAGTATTGCAGGAAAAAAGTATTTATTTTTAGACACGTGATTCTTTTTAAATTATTGCCGCCTACGCATACATTCTGTCTAAAGTATCCAAATACGCTTTTATAAAATTATTCGAATGAGAATAAGGAAGTACCTAACGTTTACTGCGACTACACGGCACCGGAAATTCGGTTTGTGCAAGCGATGAGGATACCGTGTACCGACTTGGGTATCTTACTCGGATTTCATGCAGTTTATGATGATGAAGTATTGCTTACGCTATTCTAGTTTACTATAGTGCTTTCCTCTCTTGCGAGCCATTGTTATTTCGCGCGGACTGTTGAAATATTGTGGCGGAGTGTTTTCAAAAAGGAAGTGCACGAAAATCATCTTTGTAGCTAGGCGTTATAGAGACGGCAAGGGATTGTTCATTTAGGAATTAGTTTTTCTGCCGGAACTGATGGTTAAACGAAGTGTGTCTTGTGTGTACGGGGAAGAGTCGTGTTTCGGTCGACACGGTGGCCGCAGGTGGCGCAATCCCGTAGCCGTCGACGGGCGTGAATCACGGGCGGTGCAACGCGCCGCATACATCTTAGCTCACTCAGTGTCACACCTCGTTGCTCTTTACAAATTTACTCCCAGCGTTTATGATTTGCACGTTCCAGCGCAACATGTAAGTACCAAGTTTGAAATGTAAATATTTCTGGCAATGTACCAAATATTTATATGAATTCATATATAATTATGCACAATGGCATATCGCACAAAATAACTAAGGTAAGTATTATTATAGTGATATATATTTATCAACTTATTTTGAAACTTATTATGTCACTAAAATGGGTCAAAACCAATGAAATTTAGGTGTGACTGATGTCGTATTAAGGGTTACAATCTGTAATTGTAGCTCGGCAAATCGCTATAGAAACTAATTGAATAATAAGTCTAAGGTAAATATGATACTCGTAACTGTCGGTATTATTCGTATGACGTTCGAGGCCAAGTATGGCAGTCCATTAAGGTCTCAGTGTCACACACAATGGCACACAATGGGCGCGACGGACAGCCTGACGCTTCACCTTCAACTAACGCAAACTAATAAACTATAGCTTACTAGTTTGTGGGTATGTGCCTAAGAAAATTCAACTACAAAGGAGTGTCAAAAGATGGGAGTAATATGAACTCAGACAATTTCGTTTTCTTATTTGTAATAACATACTATTCTTCGACCGAAAAATGAAATACAGGCGTGTATAAACCCATTTTTGATGGACACTCCGTTGGGAAACGAGTGCTTCATTTGGGGTGCATATTGCCCAAAAAGGACGGATTGTTGGTCAAACAAACGCCCCGGTTTGATAAATTTACGCTTGGTCAACCCGAGGGTCAAATGGATGGGGGTTACTCACTCATATTTTTGTATCTACTTTAGTATTTTTTTAATGTATGTTAAAAGAAAGTGCGTCACAAAATACACAAGACATTTGGATGAGGTTGACAGGTCCTCGAAGTAACTGCACTCAATTCGATTCGGCTGCTAGTCGTGTCTTGTTCAAACATCTCAGCCGCCGCGCCAAACATATCAGTTTCCAAGGCTGAGCGGCGCACCTCGGCAGCCGTGTTTGAGCGAGCAAATATGAGGGAGGAAGGGTAAAGTAAAAAATGGAGAAATGCGCCCCGAATAAACACAAGAGAAATAACGACATCAAACAATAATTGAAATCATAGCTCGCTCGGTAGCGGGGGAGTCTAATGCGCTCTACAAGCCACACACCGTGACGGAGGCAGCGTGTTTTGCCTGTTCGTAGTGGTGATTTGATCCTAGGTAGGAACCACCTATAACCTATTTTAGCTAAAGTTGACTGAGCTACATTAATGTGCCTAAGATTACAATACACTACTTGTGAACTTTCAACAGACGCTTGTAAACACATTTAGGTAAGTACTTAAATTTTCCTTAACAGAAAATCGGGTAGTTATCTTGACTTACATAGACAGTCACACGGCTAAAAGAAAAACATGAGTAGGTAGTACAGATGGTCCTTTGAATGCCACCGCCGATGTTATCTTGCAAATGACTTCATATCGAAAAGGGCAATCAGTGTGCGAAAAAACCGCCAATTTGAGGTTGCTAACACACGTCGTAGCTATTAATCTCAGCAAATCGAATAAAAGGTAATAGAGGCTCGCCGAGGGAGAGGAAAGATTGCCTTCATCCTCAATGGGCGAGTCGAGCCCTATGCGGTCGCGATACCATTATTAGTGAGTTAACTCAATTTGCGGCATATTGTTTGAGAGGAGCTTAATAACAGAGGCGAGAGGTCGCGGGGCATCGTCATGACTACCCTTGATCCGCGCCGCTCGCCCCACACTCAGCTGGAGTTTCCACTAACTAATACCTACGCGGGGAAAACATGTGTCCCTTTATGATAGCCTTCATTCAGAATAATCAAACCAATTTTCTAACATACAAACATTTTCGAGGCGATTTTAAGAGCTTGTGATATGCCGGTTTCAACAAAACCAATTCGAAAAACAGTATCGAAAATGGAGCACTTACAAATGTTTCCGCGAAGACTGAAAATAATTTGTCCATATTTTAACAGTTAACATTAGGTTTGTTTATTTACACCGCCGAGTCTCCCCCTTCGCAAAAACTACTTAAATAGACTGAAGTTGAGCATAACTGCTTATAGCATTATTCCTAATATAAACCTTATAGTTGGTGAGTAAAGCAGGTGTTACAAAAGCAAGGCGTTGGCGGTTACTGGTTGAAGAGTAAATACAATTTGGGGTAAATTATTAAAACGAGCTGTCGACCAAACGGAATTAATCGAAAGTATTCTCTTAGAATTTGAAACGGACGCAGAGAGGCCCTTGTAGTTTACTGGCAATGAAGCCGGCACTCGATCGGGCCCGGCCGAGTCGAGTCGCACCAACACTTAGTAAATTAACCAATTATTGGTTTACGATGATAAAGCACCTTCATTTACCTGCTAAAACTTTAGAAACAGGTATAGGAGTAGAACGTAAACAAATTCACATGAAATAGAGGTAAGATTTAGGTCTGACAAATGAATTAGTCCCATATTTTGCTTATGTAGTGTTAGTGTAATGGCAACGGGGACGAGTGGCGGGGACAGCGCCGCAGGGGACCGGGCCCGGATGTCATGGAAAAATTGCTACTTCCGGACCGGGGCACAAAAGGGCCCGTCTGCGATATTATTATCAAGTGTAGTGACCTCCGTTACGAGCAGTCCATCAAAAAATATGTCGGCTAGTGTCCGCGATACAATGAACATTGAAAGACCAAATCACTTTTCAATCTTATTGACTGAGATGTTTCTGAATTGCTATTACGGGAATAAGACAATTCATTAATCTAAAGTCTAGTCAAATAATTACGTATTAATAAAATCCAGTCATCGTGATGAGGGTTTTAAAACGTATGCCACTAGTTGGCGCCACTTAGCCGTAAGGTCCCGCTAAGAAACACAACTAACCCCAAAGAAAAACTCACTAGAAGGTATTTTATTAATATATCATAAATGAAATGGCTCGATACTGTAAAACGTAAATAATAACTTATTATACAAAAAATTAAGCTTCATTACTTGGTACTTTAGAAAAAAATATTATTAAACACCTTTTAAATTCTCAGAGGAAAAGATACTGATAAGTCTTGCATAAACAACAACCACTTCTTTACATGCGTACAACCAAATGTTCAGATAAGTAGATGCAGTATCCCATCGACGATGTTTGTTAAAAAACAATTTTCAAGCTACGATTTCGCAATTTGTGTGTAAATGTGCGAAAAATAATTATAGGTACCCCACACGTTTTGAAAAAAAGTAAGAATAGCTTTTAAACTAAAAAATGTTGTCATCTTCAGGGTTCCTTTAAAGTTTAGTTATTTTTTATTTATTTTTAGACTAAGTCATTAACCTACTTACCAATATACTTTCAAAAAAAATCATGCGTTTACTATACTATTAAAAGCGAATTCACACTAGGTGCCAGGAAAACTATATACTCGTATATGAGAAACAATATAGGAGTAAATACTTTTTCTTCCATTTTATTCCATAGTTTTATTCCATTATTTTATATCTTCATTTTTTTTTCAGGCCAAGAATATTCATTCAAAAAGATTTATTTTCTTAAAATTGAGCAGGCGGAACCTTGAACATCAACATAATATTTTTGTCTGTAATGTATTATTATTTATATTGAAGTTTTTGAGGTCTGGTTAAAAATTTATGACGAAAAATTGACGACGAAAGCTTTCAAAGACGGGATGCGCTATTGAACACTATACGTAATTCTATGTGACGTGATGCTATCTGACCCACCTGGTTATTTTTCGATTTCACTACATTTTTTATGGTGGTTTACACGCAGGTAACAAAAATGGTTTCTGTTAATTATAATGCATTTCTTTGTTTTGAAAGATTCGATTCAATTCGAAGTGAATACCTTAGAATTCACAATTTTTTTTTACATATTTATATGACAAGAATACCAATTATATTCAACATTATTGTTGTGTGTTGTTAATTCTAAGCTCGTCTACGAGACAGACTGGGCCCGATTGTCCCACACGGCGGACTGCAAGCTGTCAGTGTGCCAATTTCGCGGCATTCACAACAAATTACGTATTAAAGCGAGTGGAAGCGCAAACAAAACGGCAGTGTTCGTGACGTGAATCGCGCGACGCTAGCTTTGGAGTATTATAGTTTTAATTTTTTGCGTAAATTCACAAAAGTGTCTAGAGCCGATGTAACAAAGCATATTTGCATCAATTGACAGTGGTCTCGACACGCACCCGATTTCCTTTTAGTTTTCAACCACATATTAATTTTTACGTGTCAGGGGATGATTCCTACTTTAGTTAAAATATTGGTATTGAGCGGAGCGTATAAGGTGGTTCCATTTTCATAAGAAACAATTGTGGTTAATCAAATCATGAAAAGACTATTACTGCATACGAATGCGAATAATTACGTACCTTTGAATAATCAATTGCAGTCAGAGATGGGCATTATTCGAATAAATTTTTATCGGAATAATTATTCGAATATACAATAATTCACGATTTCTTTATTCGCGAATAATTTAGTCACGAATGATTTATTCGCGAATGAATCATTCGCGAATAAATCAGCCACGAATGAATTATTCTGCTGGTTTTTAAATGACGAATGATTTATTCGTTATTTTCATTCGAATAAATCTACGAAAAACATATTTTTTCTGTTGCATTATATTAAATTAAACAACATCAAGCATAATATTTAACATAAGTGAATACTGTAATTTGTTCTAAGTTGTAGCACGCTAAAGAATGTTAAGGGTTAGGGGTAATATATAAACCCAGGTAGTAAGTATAATTAGCGAGACAATGGGTTAGTCATACACAAAATAACTTTCTATTAGCCTAGAAAGAGACGGGTATATTTATGAGCGAGAAACCCGTATTTTCTTATCAGTTGCATGCTTCTGAGCGAATCCTAAATTATAATAAATCCATGTTGATCCTAAAATATGTTTGCACTTTTTTTAATTATCCCTATAATAGATACGCCAAATGCAAACCCTAACCTGAAACCTTTTTCGTTAGTTTTTGCACGTGCCATATAAGTATTACATCTTCGCCCGGAAGGACTTATTTTCTAGCAAACAATAGAAATTATTAGTAATCATGTTCACAAGAAATAGTGCGGAAGATATAAGAACATTATTTGCAATTTAAGCGCAAAAAATGTATCTACGACATCTCATGAGAATCCTCAAAATTTATCAGTACTTATACTATATTATGCATGCATCATACATTTACTTTCTATTGAATAACTACTATAAGAAACGCATCAAAATCCATTGCGTATTGCGTAGTTTTAAAGATCTGACCATATATAGGGACAGACAAGACTGCAGAAAGTGACTTTATTTAGTAATTATTCGTGAAAATTCATTCGTCGAATAAATTATTCGCGATTAAATTATTCTACGAATAATCTATTGGAATAAAAATAATCATTCGACAATTTCATTCGTCATTCGCGATGATTTTTTTTATTCTTATTCGTTATTCGTCATTCGAATAAATTTTGCCCATCTCTGATTGCAATATATGTATAGAAAAATCTTGTTATATTCAGAAACAGCGCAATAAATCGAATTAGTCGTAACAATAATCAAAATCATAAACAAATATTTAATAATAAATAACAACTTCGTAGGTAGATAGATGTGCACATTTTTATGTAGTAAGGGTATCTGTAATTATTTTGTATTGAAATCGAACTGACCACAACTCGCGTCACAAGAATAAAACACGAGTGTTCAAAATTTCATTGTAAGACAGTAAGATTTCAAGAGATAAGCTTAAGAGATAATAGCGAGTTATTTTTAGCGATAATATTGCTAAAAGGCTTTCTCCAATTAGTAACACAGAAAATGCCTAATGATCAAAGTATCTTCTTAAACTGAAGCGTACTCGATAAAGTTTTATATTCGATTTATTAATAAGTAGATATTTTTTCTTGTTGTGTTTACAGTGGATCAAAATCAACAGGATTTATTTATACGATATAATATAATATGCTGCTTTAAAAATTGAAAATGAGCTCCTAGTCGCCGAGAGGAAAGTATTCCAAAAAATCCTGGATCCAATACAAAAGAAAGATGGCAGTTGGAGAATTCATAAGAACCAAGAGCTGGAAGACATTGTTCATATGACATCGGAGCCAAACATTATCGGAGACATCAAGACTGCAAGACGCTACTGGCTCAAACACGAATGCCAGATGATAGACGGTTGGGCGATCCAAATACCGACCGGTGGAAGGACGATGTGCAGAAGGACCTCCGCGCCTTGAACAAAGAAAACTGGGAGAAGAACGCACTAACCGAGAATACCGAGATACCAGTTTTTTTATTTCAAGGTAAAATTAGATTATTGGCGCCGCAGTAAGAACATGTTTTACCAAATAAAGCGAGTTATCCGAAAAGCCAACAAATTAAGAGTAGGATTTTTCAGGGTGGACTACAAAAATTCAAAAAGAAGTAAATACCTACCAATTTAAGGGCTTAAGTAGTAAACGTGAACATTTTCAGAGTTTTAACTAAAATTTATTTGGAGCAAGCTCTGTTGAGGAGTTATAGTAGGGAAACACCGGTGGGCATACTCACTCCCATTAGATCGTTGACAAATGGCGGACAAAGTGGGCGCGACGAAAGTTTTAGCAAAAATCGTGTAAACTGGTCGTCATTTTTGGGTCATTTGCAGTAAATGTGTACCTTTTAATTTTTATATGAACATGGACTGTAATACACCATTTTACTCGGCATCGCGCGTACTTTTCAGTTATGAAACAGACATAGTATGTCTCTAATGTCACGAAAATATGTATGTAAATTAAGATTTCTCTTTTTTAGTTACTCCCATACTAAAGGTATGAAAAATTCTGTAACGAATTTGAGATTTTTTTTATCAGTTTCGTTACATTACGTTTCATACATTTAGTATGGGAGTAACTCAATTTATTCCTTATTAAGGTCAATTTGATCTTTAAAATTAGTTACCTATAGCTCTAGCTCGTCACAGGTCGGCATAAAAGTATAACTCGAACTGAATTCGTAAATATCAAAAAAGTGCATACCTTGTTTTTGTATTTCCATTTTTTCGTCACATGATAATAAACAAATTTTAATAGTAATAATAATTTAACACGATAACAAACTGATTGAGTTACGGCATCAGAAGTTCACTGCTATTGAGCGGTGTGACACTTTCGTTGCAGAAATGTAAATGATAATTGCAATTTCTTATTGAGGAAATTATAAAATTGGAGACATGTTTATTAGTGAATCACTTTAATCCTCCTTAAGGTCAGCATAAGCTTTATGACCTTTTTCGATTTATGACCTACGTACGACGGCGGAATCACTGTGCAATATAGGTAGTATGACAAATCACAAAGATGATCAAGCAATTCCTAAAAAACGATACCAGAGTCAAAGTTAAATTTAGATTTTAGTTATTTTATTTCAGAGCGTCTTTATGGATATAAATAACTACAAATTTCATTAGACATCGATTGTTTTTAGTTAAAATTTGTTGTTTCTGTGGTCTGCCAATCAAATGTTTTTTTTTTGTTTTTTTTTTTTACAACCTAATCAAAGTTCCAAAGTTTCAGGTATGTAACTGCTGAACCTGAGTACACAGAATAGACGTTTTTTTTTTCAAGACAATAGGGACAGGTTATTATTAGAATATAGGCAAGCAAATAATATTAATTTTTATAGCGATTAACAATTCCACAGATATTGTCAGTTTTCTTGAAAGCACAATCACAATATTATTTCTTTATAAATAAAAGAAAACTAGCTCAGATCAGATCATATCGGATGAAGACCGTAAAGTTGGAAAATATCCGATTACGCGCCAATTAAAAAGAAAATCTCGCAGAACTTCGTTCAGGTATCGAGTGAACTGTCATAGTTTACAATCGAGTCACAATTAGCCGCGAGGCCAGCTCGATGCCGGCTTCGATATCGGATCCGATGTTGTTGCATAAAACAGTCGCATAATCCTTTTAATTAGTGCAAAGATATGAAACGATTTCATAGAGCTAGTAACCGATAGAACAGAACGTTTCGCAGCTTAGCGTTCAAGCTAAGCTGCAAAACAATTTACCGTGCCGTGGACGTAAAAAGTAATTTGCAAGGAAAACTTCCCGACATGAAGAATTTCATCAAAAAATAAATTATGTCATAGGTCAAAAGGTTAAGTAGTATTGAAGGGAACTTCAGCTTTTACAGTACTACATAACGTATTTGTAAGTAAAGACTTGCACCAGGATGGTGTTAAAAAGCGCAAAAACGCGGAGGCTAAGTAAATAAATGTCACGCATGGAGGCGCTCAGTCTAGTCGCCTGCCGCCGAGACAGCCCGCAGCGTCTACGACTCGCCGTGAATGCCTAATTACGTCACGACAGAGTAAATAACTTTTCTATTTGCGACGGGGTCGCGTTCGGTAAAACATTAATCATGATTGAGCTAAGTGGCTTAATACTGGAGGGATAATAGCAATGATCAGCGGGGGGCGGCGCCGCAGCGTCGCCCAGTTGGATGTCACTACCGTGCAGTATGGGGCACGTTTTTAGTTGAATTGACAGTTGATTATGTTTTGATATATGTTATTGATGAGACTTTTTATATCCCGGACTTTTGATAGACTTGCTTGGGGTTATGGATCTAATATGTAAAGGCTCTTTGGAAATTTTTACTATGTAATACGCATGTTAGTCTCTATTCACTGATATATCAAACTAGTATATACAAATTTTCAATTACTTCATACTCGTACATTCTAGTACAGTACAGTAGTACATAAGTACATTTCAATTTAAAATGAAATATAAAAAAAAAATCAACAGTTTCTTTAATACGGAAATTCTAGAATTTAATTTCAAAGAGAAGATGAAATGATCAAAACTCGGCTAACATACACGAGGTACAACCTGATAGCCAGGGACGTGGGGAATCTAAAAAACATCTTTGGACTTCAAGGTCTGGACTAATATGTATACTAATAAACACATCGTTAGTGATGAAGCAACCGCTAAAAATCGTTTACACAAAAA
Source organism: Thaumatotibia leucotreta (assembly GCA_025490895.1). Lineage (NCBI taxonomy): Eukaryota > Metazoa > Arthropoda > Insecta > Lepidoptera > Tortricidae > Thaumatotibia > Thaumatotibia leucotreta. Next base: position 121 of record JALPQI010000006.1, on the reverse strand, counting down.
ATACCAATATACAACTGTGTTTCCGCTTTCCCTAGGGTTTGACTTACAATTATAAAATAGGCCCTTAGGTGTGGATGAAACACTAAGCCACATGGACTGATCCTATAAACGCGCATTACAC